>JAQGAH010001004.1:0-20235 GCA_034696885.1 Lepidocyrtus paradoxus | reverse complement strand
TGTAATTTCACCTAAGGCGTCCTCAGTGGAAAATCCCCATAAGGCGTCCTCAGTGGAAAATCCCCATAAGGCGTCCTCAGTGGAAAATCCCCATAAGGCGTCCTTGTTGGTGTCTTCGATACGAAGTACATAACTAGAATTTGAAGCTTCAATATGTACTCTGAAGAATCTGCAACTTTGTGTGTGGATGTAGTATATGTCTGTTAGTGTCCATGCAAAAAAATTATGTTTGTAGCTTATCCCATTACAGAGTTGCAACAATTTGAGTACATGTCCCAAAAACCAAAAAAGCGGGTGCAAGTGGTTTTGAGTTTAAAACTGTATACCACCAAGTAGAATAGATTTTTTGATAAACTTTTTTTCGCAAAATATCTCTGAATTGGGTTATCCATGCTTTCTGTTGCAGACGTTTATCTAAAGACAAAAACCAAAAAAAAAATCTCAAGACAAACAAATGCATGAAAATCATAGCATCAACATCTACCCTTCTCCTTGATCACCCAACGCATATCAGATCTGGCTCGCCGGTGATTTAAGCTTATTAGAAGTTGGGGTATTTACGTATAAAAGAAATTGTTTCAAAAGTTTAACTACGCTATGAATATTAACGAATTTATAGGTGAAAGTTTCCGCTGAAACCTTTACGTATTACTGTTATCAGTTTTCTTTACATAGTATTACAACTTTTTATTCGATTTGTCTTATATTTGTTTTGTTGTGTCTGTAGTGTTGCTAAAACGAGGGACGCTTTGCGCATTCATGAGGTACAACATGTTCCTGAGAATGAACAGATCCAGTTTAAGTGTCGCACATGTGGGAAGGTTTTCTGACACGCCACAAATGTTAACAAACATAGAAAAAACTTCCACAAAGCTGATAAACATCGCTACAAGCGAATTGATCCAATTAAGAAGACGTGCCGATACGGAAACAATGTTCCAAGGGGTGGCTCCTCATCTGAAGACGATGGACATCGAGAGAGGGTTCAGCCTAATCCTGTGATTAAAGGAGGTATTGCACCGTCTTGAAATCCGTGTGATCACACCTTACCTCGCCCAATTGAACCCATTCGGGAGCGAGCTATCAGAGAACAGTTTGAAACTAGACGTGAGCGACAGAAAACCACCACCAGGAGCTGTGCGTATGAAAGAGGGTGAGTATGATGAAGAAGATGCGGCTTATGATGATGAGGGTGACTACCCTGCAGACTACATTGGAAACGATTCTGACTAATTAGGTCCTAATCAATCAAACTGAATCACGAAAAGAAATAACACACAATTTCCAAATTCTACTCATGTTAGTATTAACCCTGCAGTCTACAAAATCATATTTGATTTTAATCTCGTGTGAAATATCTTAAATCCACTTTTTACAAATAAATTCACAGTGTATGTATCATATCCTTAACACGATCCTTGCAATTTCGTCTATCTACTATTTATTCTCGTGACATATATATTTTTCATATTGTATGTTTCTTAAGTATTTTATTAAAAAACATTTTAAACATAGACCCATTTTGGTTTTGCATTTATGATAGTGTTGGTGCCACCAAGTTGGTGCTAGTTCAGGCTATGGCCTTTGTTCATCTGTATCGCTTTGTCCTGTTTCTGTAGTCCTTTATACCGGCACTTTCAAAACATCACCGAACATATACAGACAAATGCACTTGTTTACTTGTCACATTCTTTGCTTTGTTGTCACAAAAACTCTCGATCATATTTTTTTTTTACTATCGTCGTGTTTAATATTTTTACGTGTTATTTGTTCCTGTGTGTGTAATTGTGTTATCCTAATATACTTCAATTTCTTTGATTTTTTAACAACAAGTTCCAATATGGCAGATGGAGCTAATAATCGCGACCCATCAACAGACGATCCATACTATTATAACAAATGGATTTTGCAGCACCTTGGCTATGTCCATTCAGATACAAGTAATCACATTATTATTTTTTTCAATTTTTAAATGGATAGTTACATCGGGAATGAAATTCGTGTAACATTTAGCAATTGATTGATTCAATATTCGCTCCTAAATGTTCCTTTTATTATGCAGCTAATGATTGCTTTTTCTTGTCTTTTAATAGATTTTTATCCTCCTGATGCAGTTCCTACTAAAAAAAAGCAGACCAGGTCTTTGCCGCCCGTTGCACCCGAGCCTTCTTCGTCTATGCCATCTGTTCCATTTGACGGTGAGGATAAGGTCATAACATCTGCAGATAAACAAGAATCGCAGCCAGCAATTTCCTCAACAGTCTCATTGATTCAGTTAGCTCTGGACTCTATGACAAATGGAGAGGAGACCAGACTATTTGAAAAGTTTAGTGGGGTTATTAGGCGCCATCACAAGCGGCTTCAGTTAAATGGCAAGTTTATCAGCTGCGCGTGCAAACCCAATCAAAATGCACCTATATGTATTGATGACACTTGTATTCTTCGAAAAAACCACGTGGAGTGCTCCCCGAACTGTCATCCAAGCTGTAAAAATCAGCGGTAGGCACATTTTCATATTAAATAAGCTAATTTATCCTGTTTACTTTTATTATTATACTCGTGGCTATGTTCATCTGCATAATAATCCGTTAACTGTATTTTTATTATTATTAATTTTTTTTAATATCAGAGTTCAGAAAGGACAGTTCCGTTGTTGCCTTCAGTTGGCCTCAAAGCCTGGTTACCTTCATTGTCTTATTGCTTCCGTTGGCATTAGGAAAGGGGTCCTACTTATGGAGTATGTTGGAATCATCAGGTCAGGAACTATTTTTCTCAACCATTCCTTCTGTTATGAAATCAATACTTACAACTCCAAACGAGAGCACTATATTGACTGTTCCAACTATGGGAATGAGAGTCGCTTTGTCCAACATTCTGACACTCCAAACTGTGAAATTCAACAATGGGTTGTTGGTGGGCACATCAGACTTCTCCTCGTCTCACGTGAAATCATTCCTGCAGATATGGTCATCACAGTAAAATATCCACAACGATGCAATGCTACCAAGTATAAGGTATCGTATACCTGTACCATTTATATCTAAAGTATAAAACCACCCTTATATCAATTTGCGTTTTTAAATCTACTCTACATGCCTTCTGTTTTCGTAGATTCACGATGAGTACACTCATCTCACACAGGTTGAAATACAACGGGAGAATGAGGTGGGGGTCCGTATGCCATTGAATACCAAGTTGGATGTACATCCGAAGGCTGCAGTGATATACAATCAAGAAGGAAAACTTGTTTGTTACTATGGGGGGAAGTGTAAAGGGGTCTTTGACAACATCAATGATCTGTGTCTTCACGAGGATGAGGTTCATCATGCCAAAATCCCAGCTCTGTCTGCACCAGGAAACGAACTCTTTCATCCTTCCGCCCCTGGCGCTGCCACGCTTGTCTACTTTCCTGGTCTAGAAGACAACCTCAGGGACATCCGATGCACGAAAGAGCGTAAAAAGGTCATCGCGAATACAAATGCTCGTTTGGAGAGGGAGGCTCTTGAAAGGTTGGATCAGGAATACGAGACGAGGTCCAAGCGACTGCAAGAACAGGCGGAGCAACGACAACGGGACATTGAACGAGTTCACCAAATACTCCTTCCCGAATATCTTGCCCGGCTACGGCTAGCTTCCTCCATTAGCTCAACACATAAAGGACCAGTGACAAAGAAAAGAAAGAGAAAATAAAACTACTATTACTGCTACTACTACTATTTATGCCTTTATTTTATTATTTCTGTGACAGAAAATCTGTCTTGCTTATTTTCCTATGTAATGTACTAATGTAGCTGGTGGGTGAGGTGAATGAATGGATGTACATATGTTTAATAATAATAATGAGTGTTTTAAAAGACTGTTTCGATTCAATCTTCATGCATCAGTGAAGGGGTAGTATTTCCAGGTTCCAGAATTATCTATCCCATAGACTGCTCTCTCGTCAATCCGAAGAATTTGTAATCATGTTGTGCATAACATTTACCCTTGTCATGTGTATATTTTTCACATGCTCTTTATTATGGGTAATCATTTGCGTTAAATCATTAAAGTATTAAAACGTTAAAATTTTGACGTTTTAACGAAATAACGCGTGTCTGAACGCACTTTTGTTTTTCGTTTTAAAATGTAAAATTTTGCTCCCATTCAATCAAAAAATGCGAGAGTTTTTCTCAGCTCATAATTTTTCTTCATCAAGACAGGATTCCCAGCTGATGATTTTTCATTTAACACTTAACACACCAGAAAATACATGCTCTGGGCTGTGTTAAAACTTTAACGTGTGTGTTATTTCAAGCCCTCATATAAGATAAGCATTTCAGTTTAATAAATTTTCGTTTTGTTTGTTCATATGAGTTTAGAAAAATATATTTCCTGTGCAGACTCGACATGACCAAATATTGCCGTTCTATACAATTCCATAGTCCATACCACATTCATTTATAGAAACATCATGTAAATGAGTAATATGCAAAGCAGCAGACAAAGTCGTGTTATTTTGCTACCATAAACAGATGACTTGTTCTGTCTTGTATTTTTTCTTAGCAAGCCCAATGGGACATTTCGTCTGTCTACTGTATATCCATTTTTATACACTTTTTTTCTTGTTTTTATGCATCCATCATTTTATGGCTCTCATGCTTTCTCCATCGAGTTCGTTTCTCTTGTATTGGACTATATGCTCATATTGTTGTTGATTTCTTAAAATTTTAATTGTGTATTTCACTATTTTACATTCTACCGATCCCGCTCATTACATTTAATAATTGTCTTTCGTAGTTATTATATTGGTCCTACCATTTGCAATATTTTGATTTAATTCTATTTTTTTTTTTAATAAACCTTATAAGGTTGTGATCGATAACGTCGCAATTTGCCTCAAAAAGAGTTCGTTGCCTCATGGATTTATCACAGGAAGAGAGGGATGCGATATGTTTTAATCCATCTACACCTGTATTACCTCAGATGAGGTTTCAACGGACCATTGGATTTTTTGCCATCAAAACCAGTAAATACATTAAATCATGTCATGAGCCTTTGTTCGTCTGCTGCATTCCTTTGTTATTTTATGTGCCGTATATATATATATGCATATCTAATATGTGTTTCGTTTAATTGTCTTTTCTTTAGATCAGACAATCGGAAAGGATGCTGGCAAAGTTAGTCGGGAAATTGAAAATTTCGTTGCTGTTCATCAAAAGAGGCAGGTTTGTGGATGTAGGGGTCAGGTTGGAGTTCGAAAGGAACGGGACACTGAGCCAGATAGTACATACGATGATGATGATGACGATGCTAGATATGACATACAAGTGATTAGTGAGAAAAAGAGGATTTGTTTGACTGGCACATGTCTCAACAGAAAGGAAAGTGTGGAGTGCTCAGGAGGATGTGGTGACGCAACTCATGACTGTCGCAATCAATCGTAAGTAGTTCCATAATTATATTCTATTTCAACACACTTTCTCAAACTTTCTCTTCGTGTGCTCCTGTCATGTGTTTTTATTTTTTAAATCTTTAGTTTGCGCTTGTGCGATTGGAAGAATGTCAGAATCATCCCACATGGCGGTTTGGGTCGTGGGATAGAAGCATGTGATTTTATCCAAGATGGAGAGTTGATCATTGAATATTCCGGATGTTTGCATACAAGGCGTTCAGACGAAAAAGGTTCACTTTCGCATTATGCCATGCAGCTCATCCCTAAAGGAGACAAGAAAACGTCAGTGGTCGTGGATCCAGCTGAAATGGGAAATGTTGGAAGATTCTTGCAACATAGTCATGATCCAAACGCAAAAATTATTCCAATGTTGGTAGGGGATAGCATTCGTCTTGGGATCTATGCCATAAAACCCATCCCTCCTTATTGTCCCATAACAATCCACTATGGTTCTGATTTTCGGAGAATGGGTATTACTGTGAGTCTTATTTTTTTTATCCTTATCCTATTGATACTTTCATGACACATACGCTACAAGTTGACAACTCGTTGAATGCTCATGTTGATAATTCTTTCGTTTTCTTTTTCTTTACATTCGTTCTTTTCCTCATTCATATTAGGTTTGCCAGTGTCTTGACATTCTCAATTGTCCTGACTCCCTTGTTGCATTGGGAGCGCGTCCATTTGCTCCTCCAACGCGTCAGGCGAGACCACTTACGGGAAGATTTTATAAGCAGAAATACACGATTCAATATACAGACCTCCTTCCTGAAGAGCTCTATCCCTTACCAAATGAACAAGGAAAACCCCCCAAAATGACCATGGAGCAGAACAAGTCAGTTGATAAGGCGCTTGCAACTGCAGAAGATCATTGGTACAGCAGGTGGCTTCAGCAGGAGGAGTCGTGGGTAGCAGAAAACCAGAAGAAGAGAGCCGAGACACAATTAGATATGAGAATTTGTATAGAATGCTGTAGGATGCTGGTCGGTGGCCTTCCACAACTTAGACCAAGATGTAAAAAGATTGTTCCGGTAGTCCGCCCATCGTCTTCGGAAACGAGTGGGACGGTTGTCTCTAGAACAAGAAACCAGCGACGACAACAGCAACAACAGCAACTTCAGGATTCGCTACGTCTTGCCATAATGCCTCCAACATCACCCCAACAAGATCCGGATCCGCCTGCCTCTCCAATTCTTACTCTCTCTGTCACACCCGACTCTTCTACGTTGTCTGAGGTGATTGCTTCTGAAAGAAGTCAAAAACTGCCAATTTTTCAGAAGCGTCGGCTTCAGAGACCGGTTGCTCTGGATCCTGTTGCAAGGAGGATACTTGATGCCATAGTCAATTACGATCCGTCCACATCTCCAGAAGGAATTGTGACTATGCTGCCTCCAAACTTGAAAGTTATGACCCATTCATTGACTATGGAAGATGATTTTGGAAATCAAGAGGAAGAAGAGGGTGAGGGAATGATGAGAGTCGATGTCAGTACTGCTACTATTATATCCAAAACTCCCCCTATGATTCCTATCGCTTCCCATGCTCTTCTGTTAGCTTCTTGTATCCCTTCAGGGTCCTCTCCAACGTCCCCTTCTCTTTTGGAATCTCCGCGTGTTTCTCCGCGTAGATCCCCTTCCCAGTCAACTCTTGGTCGACCACACCAATCTCCGCCTACTATTACTCCGGTAATACGACCACCAACTTTCACGATATGCGATGATTCACGCAGGGCTAGTAGGACTCTGGCTACCAGTCCTTCTCCATCTTCCACTGTTATGGGCGATGCTTCAGTTCCCTCTTTTCCATTTCGGAGTACTCCTTCACCCCGTTTTCATATTTGGGAAGGACCAGAGGGAGGAGCAGATGAGGAGTTACAGAGGGGATTAGATGAGGATTCAGTTGAAGATTCAGTTGAAGATTTAGTTGAAGAGGCAGTTGAAGAGGCAGTTGAAGAGGCAGAAAGGGAATTGGCCCTTTGTCGTTCTTCAACTTATCCCACCGATGCAGAAATTTCCAGTACTCCCTTCCTTTGCGCTGGTGGGTCTGGAAATGGGAAAACAGACGAAGACTTTTCTCAGTTGTGCCGATCAAGCAGAACGAGTTGGTCTCACGCTCCTTCGTATAGGTCATCTCCAAGAACACGGAAAAAACCAGGAGCTGTGCCTAGGTTGAGTCCGAGGGCTGCTGGTATTCCATCATCACCCATCGTCGCAGGTCCTTCTAATCAATCTCGTCCTTCTACTCCAGTCATTGCCTGTCCCTCTTGCCAATCTTCAACTTCTTCTCTAGTAATTATTGCGGGTCCTTCTACTCGATCTCGTTCCCCTTCTCCAACCACTTCCGAGTCGTCCAGTGGTCGTCCTACAACCTCTCGTCCTCGTAAAGCTCGTCGCAAAGAGGGACAACGCAAACCGTGGACTTGGGAACTACCTGTGGCTCCCACTACCACTGCTGCCCAACGACAGCAGTTTGATGCTTGCATGAGGACAGCTGAAGCTTTGGCGAAAGTTAGGTTATTGGGAGGACGTCTTCAGGGAGCCAAGCGACCACCTGGTCGACCTCCACATGCTGGATGGGAATGTCATGTTTGTGAGGAGTATTATCGTAGGAAGGATGCTTACGAGAACCATCTCCGTTCTCATCTCCATCTCAGAGAATTTCCGTGTGGTTATGTGAATGAGAATGAGGAACAATGCCCATAGTGAGTGCCCATTTTTCTAATCAATTCGTTGTTAATATCATTGCTATTATCAGTTTTCCGTTAATAGTATCTCAATGTTTCATTCAATTTGTCTCGTAATTGTTTTGTTTGTAGTGTTGCTAAAACGAAGGACGCTTTGCGCATTCATGTCGTGCAGCATACTCCAGTAGAAGAGCGGGTCAGGTTTCGATGCCGAACATGTGGAAAGGATTTCTGGCATGCATGCAACGCAATCAAGCATATGCAAAAGGTCCGCAGCTGTCCTATGCGTCGCTATAAACGGATAAATACTGACGGAACCTGGCGTTATGGTACCAATGCTCCGGGTGGCTCCTCGTCTGAAGATGATGGGAAAAAGGAGAGACCTCGACCCAATCTTGTTGTGCGTGGGGGGAAAGCACCGCGACGTCGTGCCTGTAACCCATCGCTACCTCGTCCAGTATCTTCAGCTCGGGAAAAGGTACTTCTTCAACAACAGGCGAAACGACAGCGTCAGCCACTACACCCGAGAGCGGTGTCAGATGACGATACTGAAGATTCCAAATAAAAATATGATATATTCTGCAGTGACCAGGAGTACTCTGACTGAGTAACAATATAAACATTGTATTACCTTTTCTGCTGAATAATTTTTCCTATGTTCATAATATTCTTTAGGCATTACTTATTTCCACATATAAATATATATGTATATTGCTTGAGATTAATTGGACAGATTTACTATTCCTAAATAAAGTCAGACTGCATGCGTTTGAAAATCCTTCGGTTGTATACATGACTTCATTCTAGACATTGCATTTACTCTATCTATCTTTAAAAATAGCTTACTTAATATCTCTGTCAAAATTTGATTCATTCTTGCATTGTATACTAAAGTAACTTTATATCTTTGAAACAATCATGAGTGTTAACTTCATTAATCCATACTTCTATAATCATATGACCAAGAAATTTTCTATATACGGTTTTGCTCATCCTTTGTGTGAGAACTGCTGACATTCTGATAGGCTAACAGTGTATGAAAAACAATTCAGGTTCGATAGAAATACAAAATTGGCAGTTTTTTCTGTACACTCATATAAGCCTTTTAATATAGTGTGTTTGGTCTAGCCGGGCAGTTGTTTGGATTTTTTTTTTTTGACAATCAACATCCGCATTTCTTCATACCGGTTGATTCAGTCCCCAAACATAACCTATTCTAACCTTACCCCAGTTGTTTATGTGTTAGGTTCGATTATGTTAGGTTAGGTTAGGCCTGGTTATGTTTGGCTTGGCACGGTTTGGCTTGGCATGGTTTGGCTTGGTATGGTTAGGTTAGGTATGGCCAGAGTAAGGTCAAAGTTGTTTATAATTTGATTTTGGGTTCAGTTGTTTAAAGAAATTTGGGTGTTGGTTTCTAAAAAAATACTGCTAGACCGAATCCAACACCCTTTGTTAATCCGTAATTATATTATAATTGCGTGCGGTACTTGTGTTAGTTATTTTTTTTTACGCGAACATTGAAATTTTTCATATGTATATCAGACAAAATCATAGGGTCTTATGATGAAAACAAATAGAATTTTTCATACGTAAATCAAACAAAATCATAGGGTCTTATGTTGAAAACAAATAGAATTTTTTTTAGAGATGCGATGGATCCGATATCGTGATCATGGGAAAATGAGTATATGGTATGCTTTGTGATATGAGGATCATGAATTGATTAAAGTATACTGTTAAGAACTAAGAGATGGGGTCATATGTGGCATCGTAATATGTTGCAGTTCGTCTTTTTTATATTTTTACATGACAGTTCATGCTTAGATATGTCATTTTTCTTGTTTGCAATGTCTAGTTGTATTGTATGTGTTATAGTTTGTTCGCTAGCACTTTAAAATAATTGCGTATGATTATGCATCATGTAGTGTTTAGTTAATAAAATCATACATTTACAATTAATTTTATTTGCTTCTAAGTAAACGTTTGGTGAGATTAAAATTAAAACAGTATGATCATTTGAAACGATTAACAAAAAGTATAATAGTACTGTTCATTTTTTGATGTCGGTTCTACCGCTGCTTATTTTGTGGACGTATTATGGAGCCACATTACTGGGATTGGTGTGTGATTGTTGTGGGTGACTGTGGTAGGTTCAATTGTATACTATTAAACACTTGAACCTGTTGGTTGAAATGAGGCTGTCCGGTACAGAATGGGGTCTGCATCTGTGACGTTCCTTGGCCGAGTGGAATGGTTCCTCTGAATGGAGGCTGGTTCATAGGGGCGATGTGCGGTGGCGAGTATACTTGAGAGTCGTTACCTTTTGTGGTCGGAATCTGGTTGTTAGCTGTATGGACCGGGTTTGCATTCGCATGCATAATCTTTAATAGTTTTGCTAGATTTTGTTCCATGTAGCCTTCTTCCTGGCCGTACCATACACTGACATTCTCATCGTGGCATAAGACGTTGATGGTGTAATCTTCTGGTCCATTCGTATCTGCTTCGATCACCAGTCCCTTTGTGTTTGCTTCTTCAGACTGAGGGGCACTATGAGAAATGATTGAAGAGTGATGAGTGATAAATGAAAGTATAGTTTATGGTTATTTTGATTATAACATTGGTATTTCTTTTTATAATTGCTGGTACTTACATGACAGATTCATTCGTGGCGCCATCATTCCAGTCTGGTTCGCCCAGGTCCCATCGCCTTCCGCCTCTTGGTGGACCTCTTGGTTGGTTGTTTGATGCACCTGTACCTCCACGGGCGACCTGTTTCCTATATCCGGAGCCTTCAGCACTATATCGGCTTCCACTTTCTCTTGCTCCAGATGAAGAGGGGCCTTGACTCTGTCCACCTCCTCCTCCTCTATCGCCTCTACTTCCTCCTCTTCCTCTACCACCTCCACTTCCTCCTCTTCCTCTGCTGTCTCCTCCTCTTCCTCCTCTTCCTCCTCTTCCTCCTCTTCCTCTGCTGTCTCCATCTCCTCCTCTTCCTCCTCTTCCTCTACCTCTTCCATCTCCTCCTCTTCCTCCTCTTCCTTGTGGAACAAATTCCCCTGGAATGTCTCTGGCGTCAGTTGTCAATCTGCAGTTCATCATCGGTATTGCCTTGATCAATGCAGCATGGAGGTTCTCGTGGTCTGGAGGTTCCAAATCGCTGAGTTGCGTCCTTATTTCCTTTAGAGCTTCCTCCTCTGACGTTAGTTTATTCTTTTCTTCATTTCCGGGTTCCTTTCGTAACAGATCAGTTTCGTCCTTTTTATTCTCTTTCTGGGTCTTGTCTTCGCTTCCTTTCAATATTTTTAGCCAGCTGGCATAGGTAGCCGATGTGGGGTTCTTTGCGAGTTGCGCCAGGTCATTCCATTTTCTTGAATCTCCAAAATCCATTGGTAGCGTGATGAGAGTTCCGGGGTTCGATCCTCCGTCCAATAGATCAGATGAAGATTTTCTTTGTAGATGTTCAAAGGCAGCATTGTATGGGAACCCGGTCACAATTGTAAAGATGTCATTCATAATCGAGAAATAGATCCTGGCCGAGTCAAAAGTCAATCTCACCGTCTGGTTGTCGGTTAGTTTAAAGTATCCAAATCCGATGGTAGTATCTTCAAAGTCTGCTTCCAGTATGTCCATTGCTTCTTTGTTTGTTTCAAGTTGGTGCGTTTTCCTCGCAATCAGTCCTCTGTATGTAGTTAATTTTCTTTGCAATATTGGGATAGCTTGAGGGGTAAGTGGATTTCCTCTGTTATCCCGACCGCTTGCTAATTGTCCTTCGACGACAGCAATATCGCAGCTGGCCTTATCGATGTCATATTGGCGTTTCCTCTTTCGAGCAAAAATGTTGTGGGCGAATGTGGCTATTTGACGACAACAAGTAGCCAGGACGTAGGTAGTTCCATATTGTGCAAACTCTTCATCCCACCACTTACTCGAGAACGTCGTTGGTCTGTTCTCCTCGAAGCATCTCATCCAGGTGTCAAAGGCCGTAATAGTTACATGTTGTCTGTTCATGTGCACCTCATCGTTGTCTAGATTCATCTGCCTTAAATTGTACAATTGTATCATCCTTGTCTGATTTGATTCGACCAAGCCTGGAAGCTGGTCTCTACCTCCATAGCGCTGCATCACTTCCATATAAGATTCGGCTGTCCAAGGCCGTTGCTCGTACTGGGGTCCGTTCCTAAGGTCCTCTGCAATCATTTGAACAAGATTGAGTAGAGCCTCCTTCACTTGCTCAGCTGTTATGACTATAGGAGCCATTTTGTCCTCGATCGGACGTTGAGCTATAAAATATATAAACATTTGGCAATTGTAACATGAGTATATTTAAAAATGAAACTGAAATTCACTACTATTTATGATAAGAAATTTAGGACGTTGTATGTCTGAAATATGTCCCTACCCATTTTCCCTTGTCAATACGGACGGCAATCTTACACAGATAGCAGTGGAAATTCTTGTTTTAATCAAATGGATAAATAAAAATATTGACACTATTAATTCGCACTATTATTTCATGATCGTTTTGAATCGATTCAATTTGGCACAGTTTTCAAGTTTCATCAACTTCTGTTTCACATTACACTCTATTCTGAGTAACAACTGTTCACAAATGGAAGATACTTTGAGTTAGCAAGTAAAAATATTGCACTTATCCAGCAATGAAAACAGTAGGATCAGAGTGTGCTCAACAACTAGTCTCGTCACTTTGATTGGAAGAACAGTGAGCAGACCCCGTATAAGTAGTGGACTCAACGGAACGAACGTTCTGGAGCCATGAGGGAGCCATACATACCCAGAAAACCATTAAGGTCCGCGGATGTGGCCCTGGGTATTGTGATACATATTAATGCATGTTATTGCTGGCACATATAAGCATCCGCGCATGGAGCATCATACATGTTGTTGGTTTTCTTGATGGGTTAAATACTATTGTTCATCTGCCCTTACATATCCTCCATTCGTATTAGCTGGACTATACCTTCCAATGTTTTCTCTTTTTTCGACTTCTTGTTACCCATCAGTCAGTAGTGCATTCCTGCGTTTGAACGTTCATTTGCATAATTGTTACCAGTTGGTTGATCGTTGGCCTATATCATTTGATGATGGTACCATTACATAATAGTGTGCTCCTTCTACTGATACATGTTAAGTTTCATGAGTAGGGAAGTCAATTTGTTGCGAAAAAATGAACCGTTTTGTGGCACGTTCTTTCTTGGAAAGGTATCGTTTGTTGCATTTTTAAAAAGTATACATATAACATGTTTAAGATAATTTTTTGGGGGTTTAAATATAATTTTATTTATTTTAAACCTTATTGGGAGATGAATTTAGCATGGCTTGCTGTCTCAGTGGGACCGCCAAAAGAGGTTATAATGATAAATAGAGGGAGTACTAACTCAAAAAGCTGTTCCCTGGAACAAAAATCTCCAGGGGAGCTAGTATCGTTGGTTACATTAACATGGTAATTCCTACTGTCGATTCACCGATTCATTGATAAGTTAAATTTATTTGAACTACTTTAATGTAGGCAGTTGTAATTTTTACATTTTTCCCTTTGTTATTATCCATGACCTATGAAACATTTTCCATTGAAAACAAACTATCCCCAAGAACAGAAAAACGTAATGCTTTGTATGGTAGTGCTCTCTCTATTTATCATTATAACCTCTTTTGGACCGCCTCTGAATTACGTCATTGTAAAATTCCCTTTTTTCGAGCAAAAATTCACACTTTAATACTCTATTGGAGAATGATTTAATTTAAATTAGCTCAAATCGCATAAAAACTACAAGAAGATATAATTACAGTTATTTAATTTTCTATAAGTTCATTTACCACCAAATAAAGGTCAAAATACGTGAATTTTTGTATACAAAAATGGAAAAATTTGTGTTTTGTATTCGATTGTTGCAACTTTTCTTAAAAAGTTGCGTTTTACTCACAAAGTTGCGAAAGTTGCAAAAGTGGCAAAAGTTGTTGCTATAATATGGCAACTTTTGACCTGAAAATGTTTTTCAAATACAGGAAAGTGGTAGTCAGGGGTTAAAAACGAGAGTAGCGTTTTGGTGCTAAAGTTGCATTTTGACTTCCCTTTTCATGAGTATTCAAAATGCGACACTTTCTCTCAGTTAGTGTGGGACTTTGTATTACATTGTCTTCCTATAATATAGGATGACATATTATGTCATCACATGATGTTAGGTTAGGTTAGGCCAGTTAAGAAGATATGTTGGCATAATCACAATATGCTCTTTGGTGTCTTTGTCTAAAATCCGCCCCAGTTATAATGCATGACTATTTGACTTTTCGTTACCTGTCCCAAATTCAGGGTAATAATAGCCGGTTACTTTTGATGAATTCTTTTCTAATAAAATGAATTGGTGTAACCTAGGCAAAACTGGTATTAACCATAGAGGAAGAAAAGCCCGCGTAATGCAAATTGCTCGGTAAAACCCAGATTAAGCCAAACGCCTTACACGTTTATATAACTCTTTGTATGTCGTGTGTGATTTGCCATGCAGTGTTCTTAGCCATATACACAGTTGCGTTTTTTCATCTATTTTTGATCTGCTGATAGTGGAAATCGTAAAATTTAGAAATATACAAAAAAACTGACACTACATTGTTTTGAATGTTATAATTGGACCGAGGGAGTGCTGATTTCTTTACTGCTTTTCATCTCTCAGTGTAGTAACCTAGGTTCGTGTTATTCCAAGTTTCGATATCATCCATCTCATTTCCCGCATGAGTGTCTATTGCTTAATAGACCCAGGTCGTTTTACTATATTTTATTATTTCATGTCATCTTTATTATCTTTATTTAAAAGGGACTCTGGAAATGGATATTAATTTGAACGAAGGGACTGTTGGCTATGGGGAAATGGTCAATGTTGGCGAAGATCACCAGATGAGCACTTGGAGTAAACCTTTCTACTGGAATGGCTTGCTCACTTCCCTGGATTCAAACGTCAATCTAGAGAAGGCTAAGAAGGCGATGAAGATCCTGCATGTGGAGGAGGAAGATTGGGCTCTCCATTTCAAAGGCAACGCTTTAGCGTGTGCAGAAAAGTTCTGGGTCTGGGTGAAGGACATTCTGATGTTGGGAGGAAAGTATGTAGAAGAACTAACCATCAACTTCTACTCTGATGCGGATAATTGCGATGTAGAGCTGAAAGTGAGGCCTCTGAAGATTAAAATCTTGGCATGTCTCCCAAAGTGGTGCCCGCAACTCAAGGCTCTGAAGATCCAGGGGTCAGCAATTGAATTACGCCAAGACGAACAGGCAGTTTTCAAGACTGTCATTGATGCTTGCATGAGCATGGATTTGGAGTTTTTGGATTTGGGATATTCCTTCTCATATGGCTACATTGCTCCACTTCTCGTCAAACAATTTCTATGTATGTGCTATAAAAGGGTTCTTTTATTATCATTATTAGCATTAGGCACATTTGCTGCATTTGTAATTGCAATTTCATTATAATGATGTCGTTTATCCTTTTCATAGGTGGAAGCACTCTCAAGAGCTTGTCAGTCTGTTCTGATATTTTTTTTATCGTCTCT
The DNA here is from genome assembly GCA_034696885.1 of Lepidocyrtus paradoxus. Lineage (NCBI taxonomy): Eukaryota > Metazoa > Arthropoda > Collembola > Entomobryomorpha > Entomobryidae > Lepidocyrtus > Lepidocyrtus paradoxus. Next base: position 4,561 of record JAQGAH010001004.1, on the reverse strand, counting down.
GAATCTGCCGTCTTCTCTTCACTGACAGATTTACGCATTGGCCATTTCGGAAGGAAATTCACCAGGCAAGAACTCTTTCAGAAACGTCTCAGTGCCATGTTTCCAGGTCTGATGAAACTCTCCCTTTTCAAAATGTCCACCGATATCTGCAAGGGTCTGCCAAGGTTTGTCCGTCTGCTATGCTCCACCACTAAACTGGATCAGATTCGAGTCGACCAGTCTTCATTTGACTTTGAGAATGCTGGGGATGAGAAGATGACCCTACGTATTGTGACAATTGATGTGCGCACTCCCTTTCGACCCTCTGTTGAGATCATGAAGCACGTGCGAGAAGTTGACTCTGTCATCATCGCCAACTGGAATGGAACTGAGGATAGTGAGGAGTTTATCCTTTCTGAATTGGACAAGTATGGTATTGGAGCTGATAAGGTCGAGTTTCAGATTGACCCTGAGATTGAAGAGCATTATTATTGTTATTATTAATAGTTGATCCATTTCCTCGTTGATTTGTTGTATAAGGTGAATATACATTATGAAAACTACGATCGTACAATGTCCGTAGTTCTTTTCCTATTTGTGTGCAAAATTTGTATTCATATGAAAACGTCTAGTTGTGTGGGATTTAGATGAAGAATGTATTTCATCTGTTTATTCAGAAAGGTCAAATAAAATGTACTTTGTAATTATTTTATAAACAATCTTTTGTGGTTCTATTGTCTCAGACAATATCAACATCATCAATATCATGGACCATTGACATGAATTTTACTTTGCTTAGTGTTAGTTACATAATCATAGCTGTTGAGTCGTCATTCTCTGCAACCAGCAGTTGCAAATTTTTTGTCCCATGCCGTCGTTTGTCATTCGGTTCCATATTATGAAACGATGAATGTCTACATATATACTGGATTTAAGCGTATCTAGTTAAACAAAGAAGATTCCTGGTTTGTTTTATGCATGTTTAATGAGGAACTGGATTCATTCATGGCCCGCTTCACATGGGGCTGATTTTTCGATCTTATTAGCATACATGAAATGAAAACGTTAGCATGCTAGTTCCTTGTGTTTGATTATGGGTGTCCGCTGGAAGGTCTTAAAGATGCTTAAATGGGTTGACTTTAAAAAAATGTCACAAAAATGGTGATTTGTGTATGTTTGACTATTTATGTATTGGAAATGTTTCACGTTGCCCTAAAGCATCTGAAAGTAGAGCGCCATATTCAAATTAGTCCTTTTATGTTATTGTACATCTTTGTCCTGCAGTCGCAGATGCCAGACGCTGACTATTAATAGCATATATTAAATTGCGTGGGTTCAACAGAGAATAACATGCATTGTAGTTTAGTTCCATGAATCTTTTTAATAACGTCCATCTCGTAAATGGAATTCGAAAAGGGCCTTTTATATCTGTATTAAAATTTTTGCTTGTCATTTTTCTTCATTGTTTGTTGATAGTTAATTATGTCTTCGAGCAGTCATAGTAGGGATAGAGTCTGCTACTATTACGACGGTAAGTGGTTACTTTTATAAATCGTAACGGTTTGTAATAACGTGCGATTGATGAACTTTAATAATCATTAGCTATTTGTTTAATTAACACCATTGAACGGTACCATTTGTTTAGTTCCGCGTGGTACGTAAATCGGGATTTGTTTATTTTTAATTCTGATTGACGTGTATTATTTTACATCATTTTGTGTTTCAGATGACATTGCCAACTGCTACTTTGGCAAGGGTCACCCCATGAAGCCCCACCGGATACGCATGACCCATAATCTAATGCTCAATTATGGGCTGCATAAAAAGATGTACATTTATGTAAGTTTTTAAGCATACGTTTCCTTTTGGTGCTTGTATCGTTGTTTTTCGTTTGTATCAGGAGTTCTGACTGATTGTTTAATACATTGTTACAAAGGTGCATTGATGTTTGTTTGTTATTTATCTTTTTCCAGCGACCACACAAGACAACCGAAGAGGAACTGACCAAATTCCACAGTGCTGACTACATTCGGTTTTTGAGCAGCATCCGACCCGACAACATGGGCGAGTACAGCAGGCAAATGCAAAAATGTGAGTTTTGTAATAATACGATGCATTAGTATATGTGAGAAGCTTTGTTGTTTCAAACTTGAAAGCGATTTAATATGGCATTAAACTATATGATTGTAGATAATATAGAGACGGATTGTCCAGTGTTTGATGGTTTGTATGGGTTTTGCCAATCGTCAGCTGGTGGATCTATTGCTGGGGCGGTCAAACTAAACAAGGGGGCAACGGACATTGCAATTAACTGGGCGGGCGGTCTTCATCATGCCAAGAAAACTCAGGCTTCTGGATTCTGCTATGTGAACGACGTCGTGTTGGCGATCTTGGAGCTCCTTAAATATAACCAGCGAGTTCTTTACGTTGACATTGACATCCACCACGGAGATGGGGTTGAGGAAGCATTCTACACAACGGATCGTGTCATGACCGTCTCGTTCCATAAATATGGCCAAGATTACTTCCCAGGGACTGGAAACTTGTGCGATGTTGGAGCTCGAGAGGGGAAGTACTATGCCGTAAACTTTCCCTTGTTGATAGGAATTACGGATGAGTCTTTCGCATCAGTTTTCCAGCCAATCATCTACAAGGTTATGGAGACTTATCGACCCTCTGTCGTCGTGCTCCAGTGTGGTGCTGATTCTCTGGTTGGGGATCGTCTGGGCTGTTTCAATCTTACTATAAAGGGACATGCTAGTTGTATAGAATTTGTAAAAAAGTTTAACCTGCCTCTATTGATTCTGGGTGGAGGTGGCTACACCATGAGGAACGTTGCTCGCTGCTGGACCTATGAAACTGCTGTGGCGCTGAATACCGAAATTGCAAATGCCATACCACCCAATGATTATTTTGGGCATTTTGGTCCAGATTACAAACTTCATATTAGTCCATCTGGTATGGAGAGTGACAACACGCCAAAGTATCTGGAAAAGATTAAGACTCGCTTGTTTGAGAATTTGAGAATGCTTCCATGTTCTCCTGGGGTTGAATTGCAAGCCATTCCAGAGGATGGAATGAATGTGGATGAAGAGGAAGAAGAGGAAGATGAAGATGAGGACAGAAGTCATGATGTGAGGATCTCTATCAGAGCTTCGGACAATAGGATAGCCAGGGACAATGAGTTTAGTGACTCTGAGGATGAAGGGGAAGGAGACGAAGGGAGAAGGGATCAGAGGTGGGCTACTATATATATATATGATTTTCACAGGCTTTCATTATTTTTTATAAAAATGTATAGAGAGTGTGTTACTTATGGTTTATTTGTATGTTTTTTCAGAGTATTTGGCGGATCTAGAGGAACAAGTCGGGAGGAAGGAAGTAGTCATGATGAGGTTACAGCAAATATAGAAGAGTATGTAGATGGGACAAAGGATGCTACTCCTGATGTTTTAGCTGAGACGGAAACTGACTCTGATCCAGTGCAAGTGAAAGGCAAGGTTCCCAAGTCTAGCTATGTGAAGCTATGACTGAATATGTGGGGGCAGAAGAATGTGACGATGATAGTTTTTCAACCTTTACTGGAATGCTTTAATTCTTATTATATTGATTTGATCTACATGAGATGTGAATTGTAGACTTTCACGAATATTATATGGATATTACTGATGTTAAAATACAGACAAATATGAAATGATATTAATATTTTCAGTTTTTTGTATTGGTGTTGTAACATGTAAACAACAAATAAATTGAAAAAGAGATGAACAATCATCAATTATCGTATAATACGTACTAAATTATTATGTGTATTCTGTTCTGACAGATTTTGGCATATAAAAGCATGTGTATTATTATTTCTAGAGTCAATGCTATTATAAATTCAAAACTTCTGTATGATGGGGTTCGGAAGAGAGCATAATAATTCCCATTTCATTCATAAGAAGCATCTTGAGCTGATAGTTTATTAAATATGGAAATCAGATTATAAAAAGTTACTTTTATTAGTGAATTATTTCGATATGTGTGTGCTGAAGAAAGAAAACATTGAATGAAAGATGTAGACGGAGAATGAGCCTATTTTCCCCGTCTTCTGTTTCAATTTCTCTTAAACTCATTTTGGTTAAATCGCAATGATGGTGCTGCTAGAGATCACACGACAAAGTTATGTCTCGAGAACGAGAGAATCCAACCGGACATGTTTTTATGGGGATTTTCCACTGAGGACGCCTTATGGGGACGGCAGATGGGGACGGCAGATGGGGATTTTCCACTGAGGACGCCTTATGGGGACGGCAGATGGGGACGGCAGATGGAATTTTCCACTGAGGACGCCTTATGGGGATTTACACTGAGGACGCCTTATGGGGACGGCAGATGGGGACGGCAGATGGAATTTTCCACTGAGGACGCCTTATGGGGATTTACACTGAGGACGCCTTATGGGGACGGCAGATGGGGACGGCAGATGGAATTTTCCACTGAGGACGCCTTATGGGGATTTACACTGAGGACGCCTTATGGGGACGGCAGATGGGGACGGCAGATGGAATTTTCCACTGAGGACGCCTTATGGGGATTT
>JAQGAH010001003.1:0-20253 GCA_034696885.1 Lepidocyrtus paradoxus | reverse complement strand
TATAATTATGAATAACATTATTATTTTTCCAAAGCAGTTACACTACCGGAAGCCCAGCTCGAACTGGAACACCCATTTCCCTTCTAAAGTTCAATAATAATCAGTCATCTGTAGGAAGTTTGCACAGCCGATGGGGTTCTCCAATGCTGTCAATGTCCCCACAGCTTCAAATGGTAAATGTTAGCAAACCAAACACAATTACTTCAGCGTCTTAACTTTCGGTTTATAAAGAGAGGACAAACAGTTGGACGTATTTTATCTAATATAAAATGTATAGACTTTCTTCTTCACTATTATTCTTGTCCATCCTTTTTCTCGGTGAAAGTAAACTGAAGAGAGGAAAAGTACAATGCAATGGCACATGCATTACGATTCATAAGAAATTGAATGCGACGAGCTATCTTGTCGAGTAACAAGTATCAGAAGCATTGCATTGAAAGAGTTTGGCTAGCATCAGCAGCGATTCTACTCCCATTCAACAAACTCTACATAAGCATGGCCCATGTTTCTCTTTGCTTTCATCGGCTTTATTTAGTTTTTCCTCTCTTTTGTAAAAACAAGACAAAGTAAAAGTAAAGTAGGAGGCTTAACAGGTCATGAATTTTAATGTCATCAAAGGTGAAAGAGGAAGGGAAGCTGACAAAGAGTCCGAAGATGAAACTCAAATACATGAAAGGAATATTTCCTGCAGCTGATGAAACGTTCCTTTTGGATGTGCTCTCATCATGTGAGAATAATGTGCAGAAAGCCTCGGAGAAAATGCTGCGGAAGGGTTTCACCCGAACCCCACCACCTAAGTAAGCATGATGAATAGTTTTTTTTTCCTAGAGTCTAGATCCACGAGTGAAAAGTTGTCAAAAGTAAAAGTATTATTAGATATACTCTTAGCCTAACATACTTAAGTTTGCATTTTCTACTTTCCCCCCGTATTCATCCATTTTCTTGAGAACAAAGTCGGTGACTTTAAAGCATTATATTGTGCTTTCTTTATCTTCTCCTTTCTCATTGTAATGCTTTCATCCCACCATGCTCCTATGAAAAGATAGACAAAGATAGACTCCTGGTTTTGTTGTTATTTCATGAGTCTCTGGGATACTCTCCCAGTGCCAGTGTATTTTTATGCAAATATTTCCTTATGAAAAATTTATTTCTTCAAGGCCTGCAAGACAAAAGTGGTTGGAGGTGAAGAATCTTATTGAGAAGAGGCAAAGGGCGATTGACCAACATAACATAGCGCAGGCATTGGACCCAACTCCGTTTGAGTCACCGTTCCCAACTCCAGTGATGAAACCAGCAAGGCCGCACTTGACAGACAAGGAGAAGCAAAATGTTAAAGCCAGGCTTTTGAACAAATTTCCAAATCTTCCGGAACGGTTTGTCGAATGGGCTCTGGAGGCTGCTATGTACGAGGCGGAGAAATCCGAAAGGCTTCTGCAAGAAGTGGGTCCACAAACCCCTGATGAGTTTAAGCCTTTTGTAGTTGTTGCTTCTGAATCCTCTGGTATTACGGAGACCTCTCCAACCGCTAAAGACGCGAGTCTTCTGCAGCAACAAAGACGAAGTGAGTGAATGGATTTCTCATAAAATTACAAACATGTCGTAGTGTGTGCATTGAGTAGAATCAGCAATTTGAGGGGAAACTTCCTAGAGAAAATACTGCTCAAACTGTTCATACTTTTTTTTATACTAATGAAAAAATTAATGCAATAAACTTATGGGCCCCATCTTCTCACCACGGAATGAATGAACTCATCAGTCCACAATAACTAGCGGAGCGTGTACAACTAAAATTACACATGTTCCGCTTGTTTATTATTAAGTTTTTTAGCCGGTTTTCAAACAAGTTTTTGTTCTAATTTGTTCCACTTTCATTATCTTTTATATCTCACTTTCCCTTTCTTTTGTATTCTCCCCTTAGTCCGCTTCGCTGATGGGCTGCCGACAACATCTGAATTTGAATCCACACTCCCATTGCTACATGGGGATAATGCCATTGACAAACTTGGAATCACAGCAGGTTTCCAGACATTAGGAGATGCTGTAGACACTCCCGATTCTGGCTATTTCGAGCTCGACACAAAGTCAAGAAAGAAAAACTTTATTAGCTCGTAAGTACACTTGTAATTATCCCTTCATTTGTGCCATGTAGGCAGCTTTTGTTCCTTCACAGAAGTGGGAAGGAGGGGAAAAGTTGATTTCAGAGGATAAGAAAAGGAAATTTGAGGGGAATAAAGAAAGTCTGCATGGTTCTTTTCAACATTTATGCGTCTTCTATAGTGAAACCTCAAAAGATGTCTTGTTTCCCCAGCTCCTCCTCATCCCACTCTAATAAAAAGTTTTCCTCTTTAACAGGCTATTCGGGATAAAATATGATAAGGATAAGTCCTTTGTTCCAACCAGCCAGAATGCAAAAGGACCCAACCCTGCTTTGGCGAGAGGACCTAATCCGTCGTTTGTTCAGTAAGGAATGAAATATAAATGCGTGTAGAGGCTAGAAATTATGAGAGCTTACTTATTAATTACATGAGATTTTCGAGGATTCCACTAGAAAAGAAAGGGGAATTGAAGTAATCTCATAATCTGGAAGAAGCATATCCTCCATGATTACATTATGTATTATGCATTTTCCAGAGCCAGCTATCTTCCAACTCTTGGTCCAAGCTCCAACTACAAAGGGCCCAACCCCAAGTTGAGACAAGGAGCTGTTGGAACGGCACAAGGACCTAATCCGTCTCTAGCAAAAGGATCTGTATGGGGTAGAAAGGGTCATCCAACTGCGGAGCAGATGGCCATGCATCATGTTGCAGTCGAAGGATGATGGATGAATACCATCTAAGATTTCAATCTGATCTGATAACTCGAGTCACACAAGAAATCTGTTATATAGGAGTAGTATCATTTTGCACTTTAACTTTGGAAGATCTCAATCTTATCTTTGGTCACTAACATAACATGTAATGTATTGTGAGGTGAGTATATTTGATTAGCTTGTAATGCAATAACATTCAAGTGTGCCAGTTTTCCTTGGACGAGTTCAGGAGCAGCTTTTAGGTCAAGTCATATCCAAAATACGAAGATTTATGAAATACAAACATCTCGTGGATATCATGCCAATTCACACATTTTAGCTGAGATATTCTGTCAGTTTTTTTCAAAACAAAGCAATCTGATCTGAGTGAATATTTTGATACAGATTATGGATTATTTTCATGATGAGAAAGGAAGTACAAAATCTTTTAAAAATGCTTCAAAAAATATCTCTTACACTATACCTACTTGTGCAACTACTTAAAAACATAAGAAGAAGTAATTCTTTCAACAATTCCATCCGCTTCAAGTATTTTACATTTAGAAAGCATTGCCTTCACCAGTTCATTTCTCTCATTAGCCCATATCTCACATTGATACTGCCTGAATAAAAAAACAGTATGAGATAAGCTAACAGATACGGGAAAAACCTTCAAGTTGTTAATAAACTGTACATTTATATCGGTTATTATCAGTCATTGTATAATTTAGCGGTAGCTGTTCTGTCTAGCTATAAATTATAATATCATACTGCTTAATTAAGTTAAAGTGTAATTCAATAGTATACTTTTATCAACATTTATCCACCTCCACATTAATGATTTTTGTAAAAAATATTGTTGAGATATCATCTACCTTCTACTTATAAACCTGTCTTCAACACAGACATGTCAAGTTTTTGTCCGTGCCAAAAAAAAATTGCAATATAAATGCTTTGCATTTAAGTACTTATCGGGTAAAGTATTCTTTATACAAAAGGGAATGTAAATTTTGTCTGTGTGCAACATACCCACATAATTTAGTTAGTTAATTGGCAGTCTCTAAAAAACAGATTAAATTTGTAAAATGTCATCCAAGAAATGTATGTACCTGTACATATAGTTGGAATTAAACTAGTTAAGTAAGGCAATGAAAACAGAGATCAAATGAAAATTGTATGACTGTTGTAAAAATTTAAGGATAGGGCTGTGAATATTGTTAGGGTTTAGATGAAACCTTCCATGATGTCAGTAAGGTGAAATGGTAAACAGTTGAATCTCACTCGGTTGATATTAGAATTGATGTAGATCACAAAGTCATATTAGTTTTACTTTGGTAAAAAATTAGTCAACCTAACTTAATTTATTGTTGATAAATACGGTTATTGTGTATGGATAAGTTTCGATTTTGTAAAATTACAAAGTACATTTTTGTTGTAATTTATTGTTTGTTTGTTTATTGAGTAACTTAATGAATGTCTTGTATACGTGGTATCTCATTAGTCAGTAATTAAACGTCGTAAACAATCTACGTGTAAAATAAAAATATGAAGTGATGAAATAGATGTTCTTGTTTTCCATTCATGCAAGTGTTTATAGTCAGGTACGTGCTTCATCTGTGATTTTTTATCTCGGCAGCTCTCAATACAGATATTTTAGTTCGTCGAATATAATTTATTAAAATATTTATGCATCCGTTCCATACCACCTTTTTCTCAATGAAGTGGTTGGCTCCATGCGCATGAACATAATTGCTTAACATTGGAATCACTGCATACTGCCTCCTACTTTTTTATGCTGGTGAAGGAAATCAGATAAAATATAGAGATTCGGCTACGAAAAGTTATGATAATTTTACGGATTTGCTCTCGAGCAAGGTGTTGCTAATGACATGCCTCATACATCATCCACATCCTCTCAGCTTTTATAACCTACTTAGGTAAAAATGCTCACACTTTATACATTCCAGCGTTGGCTGAATATACTGAAAAAAAAATCTAATAAATACTCAAACCCCATGCACTCCTGTCATACAGAGGTAAGTAAATAAAAAGGGAAATTACATCGCTGGCCTGTTTTTTTTATCTCAGGTAAGCTACGGTAATCATAAAGCTCATGAAGTTTTAAACATCGAGAATGGGATTACTTCACACGTTATCGTGTGGTTATATCTTTGACAAATATGTTGTTTAAAAATCCCTACAATCTGTGGTGAACATTAGTCATCAACGATATGTGTAATTTTGCATGCGGATCCATGAATACATACATTCCATTCCCCTCTTCCAGCTCAAGGTTGATTTTTGGCTGTTCGTTAAACATGGAAAATTCAGGTAAGACTGATCAGTGCGGAGAGCCTAATAATAGAATCGGTTCATTATGAGCGTACTGAATGATAATTCTGCGTGTTTTCAAGTATTCTGTTAAGCCCAGGCTGGCAGATTTTTTCCCATCGCAATCAAGCTTAGGTTGATTATTTTCGCAAAAATTCCGATTCTTATCAAAATAAAAGTAATATTTTACATGTGAAAAGTGGAAGTGCATCAGCATTCTGGAATGCCACTCACTCGCTGTACCTGCAAAATGGATCAATCCAAAGGGTGCAAGTTTCATCGGGAGCATAATTTCAACCTTTCTAGTTTAGGTAAGAATAAACTGTATTTTGGTTTTACGCAGCTCATATAAAAATAAATAAAAATAACTTATACAATATTTAAAACATGTAAACTTTGATAAAAGAACGTTAACTTAGGATTTATTTAAACGTAGAAATACTAGCGAGAGGTCGGATCTCCCCAGACTTGCTCCAATCTCCCTCAAAGCGACATGTCACATCGCCCAGCAATCAACAAACAACAAATTTCATTTTCGAAAGCAACTCTCCCTACAAAGGCCAACCTCCGAAGGCCATGGACATGGTGACGACCTACCAAAAAGACTTCTGTCAGACAGAAGTGGGAGGTGGTAAATCCTCCTCCTAAGACATTACGCGAACATTAGGCAGTAGTCTCTACATAAATATTTGGTTTTAAGCTCGATACTTTCTGTAAACTTGATCACGCGAAATTGAATTTTGAAATTGTATGCTTATTTATGTTTCAGACAGCTTACTCAAATATAAATATTTTTCCGGCTGTTTTGTTTCCTTTTTACCGTATTAAATAAATTATGCAACACTATTAAATACACTTTTACGACTATCATAAAACGATTATTCCCAGTGGAGGGATGACTGTTGGAGCGAGTTTTTATAGTGATAAATCTTTCTAGCATTGACATTTTGGTTGTAAAAGTGGCATTTTCTGAAGCAACGTAAAATGTGAGAAGTTGGAAGCCTACTGTTACGAGATGTTTGGCTACCTTAAAGGCCGATACACCATACTAAACCATCCGGATTCGATCTTGATTCTGAAGATGATTATTTTCTTCTTGATAGCAAATAAATATGCTCATAAGACTTAAGTTTTAGCTGAATTGGAATCGAGATAAAAAATTGAACTTTGAGTCGTATCATTTGTAGCACTATATAAATATAGACATATTTTTCTTATAGCTATTTGATAAATGCATTACGACTACAGTTGAACTCATAAACGGAAACTTTTTCCTCCTATTCATTCCATATCATGGGAGTTTTACATAAGTATATACATAGGGATTATTGCGATTTCAAATGTTCCGTTTTAACCTAGAATAAAAAAAGTCACTAAAAATAAAGAAAAGTATATCACCAGAATAGTCTCTATTGTGCCAATATTTTTTTCCTCTGGTATAGTCATTTGACTCCGTTCCGGTATAAAACTAACGAAAGCTTGGAAAGTAGTAGCTATTTTTGTCCTCGTATACTAATGTAGCACATATTTTATTCCCGTTTTGTGTGACTCTTACTATTGCAGTAAATTTGGATGCAACAGGAAAAAAAACTAGAAAAAACTTAAGGCGTTTTTTCGCATTCTATTTGAAAGAATAAATGAATTGGAGCAAACTCACTTTATTATCGCAGTCACAGTGCAGGGTCGTGATAAGCCTGATATTTAAAATTTGCAAAGGAGCCATAGATATATGCGTGTATACTTATATCTAGCTTTGCTTTGTGAGATTTCTACATTTCAAATTGGATTCGATCATGAGCAAGATTTGCACAAACATGTCGTCCTACTGCACTTGAAAGTGTTGTAGGAAGTGTGAAAGATGATATTTGCCTAGATACTATAGTTTGCAGAAATCCCCTTTGAAATCCTCTCTCCTCGATGACGTGGGTAAGTAGGTGGAGTAGCACATTTTAAGCATTGTGTCTGTATATGCATAATATATCGGTGTTAGTATTTCGAACGATCTGATGCTTTCAAATGAAATAAATGAGGATAAGCAAGGTTGTTTAATAAATTGTAAAGGGCAGCATCTGCTTCAAGATTTTTTATTTTTTTAGATCAGAAGTGTAGGGATTTTTTTAGCAAGTGGCTCAAATACTCAGATCGACATAGTTCTAGTCTGGATTGGGAATGGATAGCATTTAGCATACTCCTTCAGTAGTTAATTCAGCCCTTGAAAAAAAGAAACTTGAAGTTTCTATTTTATCCAGAAAACTGCGTTAAAATAAGGAAGTCAAAATAAGGAAAGGAATTATCTGTATTCAAGGTCAAGTTTTTTGGGATTTCTTAAGAATACATACGCCGAGTGATCTAACAGGGGCAAGTCAACTCATGGAACCAAAAAAGAAGAATCGTCTTGGAATTGTATCTGTGGATTTGGATTTGGTGGCACGTATGTAAACAAGCCGTATCATTTCATGGAAAACAATTAATTCTACTCACCAGCTCTAGAGTAGAAAGTAGAATCTAAATAGTTTTTATCATGTATAGGTGAAGGCCTTGAGAAACTCCACGTTTTCAATCCCTTTCGCAGATTGGAAATTTTACATGATTATGAGTGTAAGTGTAGCATATAACAGAGTAGATTAACTAAACCGGAAAAGGGTTCTATGGTCATTTATTGGCTACTAAAGTACGAATGTAATGACTCTGGTTTCTATTTGCGTGACAGTTGCATGCTGTGGACTCTGCATCAGAAGTCATAAATACCGCATATATGATCAACAAAGACAGCTCCAGTTTGCAGCGATACAAGACATTCATCGTTTTGGCTCTTCGGACTACACAATGGGCTCCAAGCCGCCGCTTGTCATCACGTACCTTAATCAGCCTGTTTTAATTATTCATTTTGGAGCGCCCAAACTTTTTGACTTTGTATCTTCAGTAAGTTTATTGCTGATATTTTCTAAAAATAAATGCCATTTTAGTGATATTCATGAACAAGTTTGAATTTTGGTTTTCACATAAATTTACAGTGCATAGCCGTCACCCTCCCGTCAGAAGTTCTCCTGGGATCGATAACAAGAGAGGAAAAGACGGAAAGAAGTGTTTTAGGGGAGTCCACAACCAAACTGAGAGTATTTGACCCCACAGGACAGTTGCAACTAGAGACAGAACAATCTGGATACACCGCCACTGGAGATAATCAGCATATTGTGGTAAAACTTTAATGATGATATGATGATACTTGAGATTTCGCATACATTCCATGATTCTCAGTTGGATAATTATCTTTGATACTGATTGTAAACTGCGTAGATGATGAGGGAAGCCGAGGTGGGGAGAATCGGATCGACAAGGGGGAAATCTACGCTATTGTTTGTAAATGATTTAACGTTTGAAGTGAAAGCTGTAATGTTGGCTGCGGCCATTTGGATGGTAAGTTACAAGAATTACATAAGCTAAGCAGTGAAAACAATTATTGAGAATATATCATATTAGGTTTTATACTATCCAACGATAACTTTGCAATCTTCAATTTTGCAGGAAATTCTGGAAAGAAAGAAGCCTCGGTGGAGGAGCAACAAATAAGTATAGCCCGGCGGACTATTTCTATTAACTAACTATTTCATTCATGACGCTCCTTTCTCAGTTAACGTATGTGTCATGGAATAATTGTATCCTACTATAATTATGTGCAGTGCATGCGAGGCATGCTCTATATCTGTATAGAGCATGCCAGGATACTCATTCACTTCTGTTGAACCTACCTGGTCTTTATACACCCTCTCATTCTCATGATAATGCTTTTTCGTTCCAATTATACTTATGCTCTCTTCAGTTTACATTACTTTAATCTTCTAGCAGTAATTATGATAGAATTAACCTATCATAATCGAATGAGTTCAACCAAAGATGAACTCACGTGAAAAATATTACACAATTGGAGATAATGTTCAGTTTGAAAGCTGAACCTGATGGTTGTTTGCATTGCTCAAATCAGTAATTAAAAATAATTTGTAATCATTGTCTATTTGTTGCAGGAGATATAAGTCTTACTATATGACATCCATTTAATATGTTTAATAAGGAAACTGCCATTTCCATCTAAAATGTTCAAGTAGACCACTTAATGGATTTAGAGTACAGTTCATGTTGATAATTAAATACAAAGAGTCCGCTCCGAAAACAGAGTTTAACACTGGTTTCTGTTTTTACAGATCCAACACTTGTGTGCTCATGTGTTTAGTACGCAATATTCAATCATGATAACAAATGTACTTGAAATGATGGGACAATCATTTTTACAAGATCAGCCAGTTTTTTTCCAAAGCTAAAGTTGGATTTACACTATATAAGCCAATGTATAATGATAATGTATATAATGACCAATATTTAGTTCCGCAATTCCTCAATGGAATTATACAATACGCAATATCAAGTAACTTCTGTCTCATCAGTATACCAAATTCATCTGATAAAGACTATCAGTTTCATTCTGAGCTCGTCATAGACTTCCCAGTCGTTTTCCGGAGAGGCCTTCACCCAGAGAAAACCTTCGTTTCTTTGCGATTACCTCGTTATCTATCATACACTTATAGATAGGTGCTTAATTTATAATTTCTTCAAATTCAATTAGAAACCAGCGCATTAAGCTTCAAAATGGACTCCAAACAGTTAGCAGCATCGCTCCTTTTATTTTTATTTGCCCTTTGCAATTTGCAAACATACCATGCAGCCAACATCCTATTCTTTTGGGGAATGTCTGGGTATAGTCATCGAATCACGGTTTGGCCCCTCATTGAAAAGTTGGCTGATCGTGGTCACAACATAACCTTCTTTTCCCCATATCCTTCAAAAAATCCAGTGTCACATCCAAATATCAACGAAGTTACTCCGGATGGTCTGTTTCAAGATATAGGACTGGATTTTGACCCCGTTGAAGTTAGATTGAAAGGAGGAGTCAGTGCTGTACAGGCACTATGGCCACTTTATATGGAAGGTGGTGTATTGCTATGCAAGCGAATTACGCAAAACCCAGAAGTGCTGAGTTGGAGTAACTCAATTTCATTTGACCTGGTTGTTATCAATGGATTATTCAATGACTGCGGTTATGGTTATGCTTGGAAGTTTAAGGCTTCCACGATTGTTTATGGAACTTCGTCCGTCTTTCCATGGTGGGGGGAAACTTATGTAAGTTGGGGGTGCATAAGTTTTCTCTTTTAATGGTATTCTTTGTGATGACCAACTTAATGTTGTCAATTTTCTATTTTAGGGAATTCCAGAGGAAAATTACCCAGACTTTCATTTCCATTTTCCATCAGACATGACGTTTCCTCAGCAAGTTTGGAACTCACTAACACCATTGTATTGGCTGCTAAACAGGCGTTGGTCATACCTCCCGGCCCTCGAATCCATGCTAAGGCCAGCATTAGACATTCACGATATGCCTCCTTTGGACGAAATGGATAGACGTTCAAGCCTAATTCTTATGAATACACACTTTTCAGAGGAATACCCAAGATCTTTGCCTCCATGGGTGGTTTCGGTTGGAGGAATGCATGTTTCAAATAAAACAAAACCACTACCTGAAGTGAGTCACTTACTTATCGTTAGTTATACTCATCAATAATGTGTCCGTGAAGAAGAATATAACAACACCTTCAACATTATGTGTGTATTATTATTGCTTTTTTCCAGAAAATGCAAAAATTTATAAATTCTTGGAAAGACGGCTTCATTTACTTCAGCTTTGGAACCTACATGAAACTCCCTCTTCTCCCACAATCACACCAAGATGCCATTTTTGGCGCAATCCGGAAATTCCCAAATATTGGATTTGTTATGAAATGGAACGGGGGGGACGTACCAAAAGATCTTCCACCTAATGTAATGACTGCTGAATGGATGGCCCAGCGCGACATTTTATGTAAATATGCAATATATTTTTCAAATATAGAAAAACATTCAAAACCTGAACTGTTTCAATTCGTAAAATTTATTTGAAAACGTTTTTTTTTGCAGCTCAGCCGAATATACAGGCCTTCATTGCTCATGGCGGGCTACTCGGTACTCAAGAAGCAGTTTTTAACGCAGTTCCGATGATCGTTTTTCCAATTTTTGCGGAGCAAGATTACAACGCGCAAAGAATTCACAGTGCTGAGCGAGGTATTCAAATGGAAATCTCTGAGCTAACAGAGGAAAAGCTTGAAAACGCTATTCGAGAAGTCCTCACAAATAAAAAGTAACATTCAATTCGAATTACAAATTCCAAATCATTATTCGAGTGATGAGCTATTAAAATTAATACATTGGATCAAATATCTGTTGCAGATACAAAGAGAACATGGTTAAAACTTCAAAAATCTTTCGGGATCGTCCAGCAACGCCAGCAGATACTGCTGTATGGTGGGTAGAATATGTTTTGAGGCACAAAGAAACTCCGTTCCTGAAACCGATTGGACTAAACCGAACTTGGTATGAAAAGAGGATGCTCCACATTTGGGGATTTATTGCCGTGGCTTTGAGTACTGCTTTGCTCCTTATTTTACTTTCATCGCGACTGGTTATGAAAATTGTATTTGGAGCAAGAAAGCAGAAACTGAAGACGCAATAAACCAATTCGAAATTCAGCAAATATGTTAGTACAAAACAACATTTATGATATGATAAAATAAGAACCTAACCAATATGATATTTAACAACCAAACATATTTTTACTTACAATTTGTAAAACCAATCTATCAATATATCATTTCAATACAACTTGAACATAAATGATGACAAGTTCCAACTAAAACTGGAATAAAAAGTACTTTAAAGCGTTTTTAAAACTCATGGTATTCATACAGAACTTGTAGCTTGAACTTAGAGACCTTACAGCAATATAATCATGCAAAAAAGCAAAAAAAAACAACAACTTGGAGCTGTATAAAAAAACCCGGATTATTTTTCAACAAGTTCAAATACGGTAGGCGAGACCTACTTCCACAACTATGGAACTGATGGGGATCACCAGTCTTCGTAGTGGCTACTGGCTGGCTACCTGTGGAAACATCTCAAAAATTATTCAGCAATGAAATAACATTGATTCTCTACGAACCTCGCGATGTAATAATTATGGGGTCATCTGAGAAAGGAAGTGGGTTACATAATAATTTGGAAGTTAAATACAGCTTACTGCAAGAGATGAGGGATGGATCAAGCATGTACGGATTTGCCGTTGTTACTAACGTAGACTATGCTGCTGTAGTTTTCCATCTACATTGTATTTTTTCTTTCATTTCATTTAATTGTAATTTACAGTTCCTCCAAAGAACCAACCATTCTATTTTTGGCTGAGAGTCATTCCAGGATCTTACCGTTTGTCTATTTTAAGATCTGAGCAGCACGATTGTATTTTTCCAAGCATTTTTCTACAAGGCTCCTTGAGGTTCACCATCATCTTCAACTTCATTCGGAGGGCGTCACCCTCAAGGGCTTTTTCCAATGCCTACGTAGCCCTTCCAAAACTATTATTATGTGCAATTCAAGGTCCTTTTTTCATTCCTAGCCAGACAAGGTTCTCTTTATTCTGTATTCATTTCTCGCCTGACGGGACCATTGTTGACAACATGTAATTCTTGTTAAAATGAATAAAGTAATAATTCATTAACAATTCACTGTCTCCCAAGCGAAAACTTTCGTATTAGTTCAGCCGTTTTTACCAAAATGAACCTGCACACACTTCATCGCAGCGCTTGCACATATGGTCATTAACAAAGTAGGATTCATCCGAGTTGACCAGCTTCTTCCATACCTTAAACTCTATCCATGTGGCTATCTTTTGTTTTCCAATCTAAAAGACAACCAGTGTGAGAGACAGTTTTCTGCAGACAAAATTGCGAACCTTGTCCACCGGTGGAATAGATGTTTCAGGTATGGGGGGAGAATACATAATAAATAATTGTTTCTGTAACAAACAGTTTAAGTATGCTGAAAATATTAATAAATTTACACGCGACAGTAATTAAAAAACCTCTTGATATATATGAGCATGTCATGATACTCATTAATTTCTGGTTCTGCTGCTTGTCTTTACACACCATTTCATGATAATGTTATTTTATTTCAATGTTACTTATGCTCTCTTCAGACTACACGTCTGTAAACACTTCCGATAGCAGTAATTTTGATATGATTAATCTCTAATTAATGAACTCAAGTTCCAAATATTACACAATTTGAGATATTATGATTAAATAAGTTTCACCAACTGCCATTGCATTTTCATTTAAAATATTCAAATAGTCCATTTAATGGACTTTACAGTACAGTTCATGCATGTTGTTGACAACAGACATGGATGTTGATAAACCGGAGTTTAACATTAGTCGCTGTTTATGCAGGTCGAGCCCTTATTTGTTTATTATAGGAGGTAATATTTAATCATGATAACATGTATCTAAAACGATGGAATAAGCATTCCCACAAGATTAGCCAGTTATTTCAAAGCCAAAAAGCTGGTTGTACAATACACAAGCACAGTGATAAGACATAATGACCGACATTTAGCTCCTTATTTTTTGGATGGAAAAATACAATACGCAATATCAAGAAACGTTATCTCAACCGTAAGTTCGTTTGAGGAAGGCTCAGTTTCATTCTGAGCTGGCCAGACTTTACATTCATTTCCAGGGGTCTTCCACGCTGTGGAAATTTCATTTCAAATTTTTTGTGACTCCATCCAGTCTTATACAATTATACTGTATGTCAAAAAAGCAGAGCTGTGGGATCGCAAAGTTTGCAGGACAAAAATTCGGTCCTCGGTACTTCGGTACAGAAAGGACGTCGGTCCTCCCAGGTCTGTAAAAAAGGTTCTAATGAGATTTTAAAGAGGTTCTAATCCTATATTAGACCCTATTTTACTGTGTCCTATTTTGGGTATTCACAATTTTTTCCAACTCAGCTGGGAACATGGACTCCAAACGGTTAGCAGCATCCCTCCTTTCAGTTTTATTTGCCCTTTGCAATTTGCGAACATACCATGCAGCCAACATCCTATTCTTTTGGGGATTCTCTGGGTATAGTCATCGAATCACGGCTTGGCCCCTCATTGAAAAATTGGCTGCACATGGTCACAACATAACTTTCTTTTCACCATTCTCGTCAAAAACTCCAGTTTCTCATCCAAATATCAACGAAATAACCTCGGATGGTCTCCTTGAGGGTATAGGTATGGATTTTGACCCTTTGGAAGTTAGAATGAACGGGGGAGTCAGTGCTATACAAGCACTATGGCCCATTTATTTGGAGAGTGGAGTACTGTTATGCAAGAGAATTCTACAAAACGTTGAAATGCAGAGTTTGAGTAACTCAGCCTCATTTGACTTGGTTGTCATAAATGGATTGCTCAATGACTGCGGTTATGGCTATGCTTGGAAGTTTAAGGCCCCCACGATTGTTTATGCAACTTCGTCTGTCTTTCCGTGGTGGGGAGATACTTACGTAAGTTTGGGGTGCCTAAGTTGTGTCTTTTAATGGTTTTGTTTGGGGTGAACAATTTAATGTTGTCAATTTTTTATTTTAGGGAATTCCAGAGGAAAATTACCCAGGGTCGCACTTCCATTTTCCAATAAACATGACGTTTTCTCAGCAAGTTTGGAACGCACTAACACCATTGTATTGGCTGATACTCAGGCGTTGGTCATACCTCCCGGCCCTCGAATCTGTGATAAGGCCGGCATTAAACATTCCCGATATGCTTCCTTTGGACGAAATGGATAGGCGGTCAAGCCTAATTCTTATGAATACACACTATTCAGAAGAATACCCAAGATCTTTGCCTCCATGGGTGGTGTCCGTTGGAGGAATGCATGTTTCAAATAAAACAAAACCACTACCTCCAGTCAGTTACTTACTTAATTACACTCATCAATATAATGTGTCCGTGAAGAAGAATATAAAAACCCCTTCAACATCATGTGTGATCATTATTGCTTTTTGCAGAAAATGCAAAAATTTATCAATTCTTGGAAAGACGGCTTTATTTACTTCAGCTTTGGAACCCACATGAAACTTCCACTTTTCCCACAATCACACCAAAACTCTATTTTTGGGGCAATGCAGAAATTCCCAAATATTGGATTTGTTGTGAAATGGAACGGAGGGGAGGTTCCAAAAGACCTTCCTCCTAATGTGATGACTGCTGAATGGATGGCGCAGCGCGACATTTTATGTATTTAGCTATATATTTTTCAAATATAGGAAAACATTCAAAACATGAGCTGTTTCAATTCGTAAAATTTATTTGAAAACGTTTGTTTTGCAGCTCAGCCGAATATACGGGCCTTCATTGCTCATGGTGGAATACTCGGTACACAAGAAGCCGTTTTTAACGCAGTTCCAATGGTGGTTTTTCCGATAATGGCCGAGCAAGATTATAACGCGCAACGAATTCATAGTGCTGAGCGAGGTGTGCAGCTTGAAATCTCTGAGTTAACGGAGGAAAAATTGGAAAACGCTATTCGAGAAGTCCTCACAAATAAAAAGTAACATTCAATTTTTGAACCTTTATTCGAGGGATGAACTGTTATAATAATTACATCAAATTACGTCAAATATCTTTTCCAGATACAAAGAGAACATGGTTAAAGCATCAAAAATCTTTCGGGATCGTCCAGCAACGCCAGCAGATACTGCTGTATGGTGGGTAGAATACGTTCTAAGGCACAAAGAAACTCCGTTCCTGAAACCGATTGGACTAAACCGAACGTGGTATGAAAAGAGGATGCTCCACATTTGGGGATTTATTTCCGTGGCTTTGATAACTGCTTTGCTCCTTATTTTACTTTCATTGCGACTGGTTATGAAAATTGCATTTGGAGGAATAAAGCAGAAACTGAAGACTCATTAAGACAATTCAAAATTAGGTGGAGTACGCTGATGCTGATGTTTGTACAAAAGCAATACATTAATTACCTATTGTGTGCAATTACTTCAAATTAAATACATTTTTATTTTCTTCAATTTTAAACATGTTTTTATTATGTATTCAGTTGAAATTTATGAAAATGGATGATGGTAAGCTCTAACTAAAACTGCAATAAAACGTAATCTAAAAACTCCTCAAATATCGTTATAGTTATACAATACACATCCCTTATGACATAAATTAATTGACATCTTATAGCAATATCTCCATATAGCGTATAAAAATACGTACGTAAGTATAAAAACAAATGCTGGACAATTTATGCATGTAACGTTTTTACTTTGAGATTAGTACAGAAGCCACATGAACATATCATTATGCAAAAAAAAATAAATATGGGCATCCTGCAATGCAAGATTCATGACCATAACAAGAAAAGAACCATGCAATAATGTTACTTAAATAATGACACTCTACAGGTTCCAAACTGGTTTACGTGTGCGCCAGATGGTCACGAAAGCTATATTAGCAACATATGTAGCATAGAAGTATATTGCATACTTGAAATAATAGATTACCAGTTCGTCAAAACTACCGATAAGCCACTTCATTCAAATTCAATGCTTGTTGCAATAAATATAAATTTTTAGTTCCCTACTTTTAATGAAATTATACAATACAATCATGTAACTTTGTTTCATCAGTATATCAAAATTCATCTGATGAAGATCCAGTTTTATTCTGAGCTGCCGAGACTACACATTGCTTTCCAGGAGTCTTCCATCTTCTCAAATCTTCATTCCAATTTTTTGTGACTCCCTCATTACTTATCATACAATTATAGGTGTCTTATTTCTAATTTCTTCAAATTCAATTAAGAACCAGCGCATTAAGCTTCAAAATGGACTCAAAACCGTTAGCAGCATCGCTCCTGTTATTTTTATTTGTCCTTCAAAATTTGCAAACATACCATGCGGCAAACATTCTCTTCTTTTGGGGAATGTCTGGGTATAGTCATCGAATCACGGTTTGGCCACTCGTTGAAAAATTAGCTTCTCGTGGTCATAATATAACTTTCTTTTCCGCGTATCATCCGAAAAATCCAGTGTCCAATCCAAATATCCACGAATTAGTTCCGGATGGTCTGTTTCAGGATATAGGAATGGACTGGAGGAAAGATCCTGTGGGAGTCAGACTGAAAGGGGGAGTCAGCGCTATACAAGCATTATGGCCCATTTATATGGAGGGTGGAGTACTGTTGTGCAAACGAATTACAGAAAACCATGAGATGCTGAGTTTGTGTAATTCCACTTCATTTGACCTGGTTGTTATAAACGGATTATTCAATGACTGCGGCTATGGCTATGCTTGGAAGTTCAAGGCACCAACTATTGTTTATACAGCTTCCTCTGTCTTTCCATGGTGGGGGGATACTTATGTAAGCTTAAAGTGCATAAACTTTGTACTTAAATGGTATTCTTTGGGGTAAAAATGTAATAATATCTATTTTCAAATTTTACTTTTAGGGAATTCCGGAGGAAAATTTCCCAAACTTTCATTTCCATTTTCCATCGGAGATGACATTTTCACAGCAAGTTTGGAACTCACTAACACCATTTTATTACCTGATATGCAGGCATTGGTCATACCTCCCGGCGCTCGAATCCATGCTAAGGCCAGCATTAGAAATTCCCGATATGCCTTCTTTGGACGAAATGGATAGGCGTTCAAGCCTAATTCTTATGAATACACACTTTTCAGAAGAATTTCCAAGATCTTTACCTCCATGGGTTGTTTCGGTTGGAGGAATGCATGTTTCAAATAAAACAAAACCACTGCCTGAAGTGAGTCCATTACTTAATTACACTCATCAATAATGAATCCCTAAAGATAAATACTGAATCAAACAACCTGAGCAACACGATTTGTGTGTTGTTGTTGTTCTTTGCAGAAAATGCAAAAATTTATAAATTCTTGGAAAGACGGCTTCATTTACTTCAGCTTTGGAACCTACATGAAACTCCCTCTTCTCCCACAGTCACATCAAGATGCCATTTTTGGCGCAATCCGGAAATTTCCAAATATTGGATTTGTTGTGAAATGGAACGGGGGGAAAGTCCCAAAAACCCTTCCACCTAATATGATGATTGCTGAATGGATGGCCCAGCAAGATATTTTATGTAATTTTTCGTATAGGAAATCTAAACTGAGCAGTTAATTATTTGGTAATAATTTATTTGAAAACGTTTGTTTTGCAGCTCAACCGAATATACGTGCATTTATTGCGCATGGTGGACTTCTGGGTACTCAAGAAGCCGTTTTTAATGCAGTTCCGATGATCGTTTTTCCGGTATTTGGCGATCAAAATTATAACGCGCAACGAATTCATAGTGCTGAGCGAGGTGTGCAGCTTGAAATCTCTGAGTTAACGGAGGAAAAACTGGAGAACGCCATCAGGGAAGTCCTCACAAATAAAAAGTAACAAATTCGAATTTCAAATTCGAAATCATTATTCAAAAGATGAAATATTATAATTAATATTTTTTATCATATATCTGTTCCAGATACAAAGAGAACATGGTTAAAGCATCAAAAATCTTTCGGGATCGTCCAGCAACGCCAGCAGATACTGCTGTATGGTGGGTAGAATACGTTCTAAGGCACAAAGAAACTCCGTTCCTGAAACCGATTGGACTAAACCGAACGTGGTATGAAAAGAGGATGCTCCACATTTGGGGATTTATTTCCGTGGCTTTGATAACTGCTTTGCTCCTTATTTTACTTTCATTGCGACTGGTTATGAAAATTGCATTTGGAGGAAGAAATCAGAAACTGAAGACACATTAAAACTATTCAAAATTAAGCAGATTGTGATAATACAAGTGCAACATTTAATTACCCAATATGATATTTTACAACCAAACATATTTTTACTTATAATTTGTAAAATAGATCTGTATCATTTCAATTCAAATTGAACAAAAATGAACAAGTTCAAAATAAAACTGAAGTAAATGGAAGTGTATGACTTTTATTAATTTAGAGCATGTAGCAATAATATATGAAGACTCTGGTGAACCGAATCCAGTTTTTAATTTGGAGAAATATTTATAATACAGAAACAAAAGCTTAAAAACTAATGCATTGGACGTTTGTACTTTGAGGTTAGTATACATAAGCCGAAAATGTTGTTCTTCAAATAATTATTCAAGAATAATAATAATAATAATAAGTATTTAGATCCTGCAAATTTCATGATGATGGCAATCAAATGCCTATTGTCGTTGCAAAAACGTTGCATAAAAGTGACACTGTTACAAACACGTTTAAGACTTCGGGCAAAATTAAAAGCGAGCCATGAAAGCTATATCAATATTAGCAGTATTTGATTACGATAACATGCACTTGAAATGATGGATTACACCTTGGTTCGTCCAAACTAACGATAAGCCACTTCATTCAAATTCCATGTTTGTTACGTAGTAAGTATGTTTCTAGATGTACATAAGATATTATGTGTTTGAAAGAGTCGTTGTCGCGCAATGACTTAATTGTTGACTGATAGTTCATTCACTGCTCAAGTTAAATATAGATCCTTGCCAAAGTACAAACGCCATTTACATTCATTTGTCAGCTCAGTTTGTGAAAATATTCACAGAATGGTTCAGTAGTACTCAGATTTCGCATAAACATTGAAGTAAATTGACTTGAAACGCTCCCCCTTTCCTCATTAGTACTTAGCTGTTTTACTATTGCAGTGCTATAGTATTGCTGTACTGCCAATAAATGCCGAATACTGTGCACCGAGCTTCAAAATGAGCCCCAAGCGTTTGGCGACATCAATCATTCTATGTTTAGTTGTTTTCCAAAATTTTCAAATCTACCATGCGGAAAATATTCTATTTTTTTGGGGAATGTCTGGATATAGTCATCGAATCGCGGTTTGGCCACTGGTTGAAAAATTGGCTGCTCGTGGACACAACATAACTTTCTTTTCACCATTCCAGTCAAAAACTCCAGTCTCCCATCCAAATATCAACGACATAACTCCAGACGGTTTATTGCAGAATTTAGGATTGGACTTTGATCCTGCGGAAGTCAGACTGAAAGGAGGGATTAGCGCTGCACAGGCACTATGGCCACTTACTCTAGATGATGGAATACGTTTATGTAAGAGTGTTACTGAAGACAAAGAAATGCTGAGCTGGAGTAACTCAATTTCATTTGATCTGGTTGTTATAAA
>JAQGAH010001002.1:0-20258 GCA_034696885.1 Lepidocyrtus paradoxus | reverse complement strand
TCGATTACTGCATGTAGCATTGTGCCTAAATTATACATTCGCCCTGTGTTATCTACAATATGAAATTTAAATGTATATACATACACAAAACACCAATTTCAAAACTCATGTGGCGGGAGGATTTTTGCTGGACACAAAAATTGAGTGATTTCAATTTAAAATTGAATGCTATCATAGGAAAAAATTACACGAACCCACGGCAAACAAAAGTGCTGATTGTCAGTTTTGTATTATTTACAGTAAAAATTACGCTGATTCAAATTATTTAAAATGGAGGTTTGCCCTATATTGGCCGAAGTATTTTTTAAGTTAATGAAAGAGCGTTACCTAGATGTGACTTTTTACGTCAACGACTTTGAAAGAAAAATTAATCGCTCGCGAGTTATTTATAACACAAGCCGAATGTATAATTTAGGCACAATGCTACATACAGTAATCGAATTTTAAATGCATCCCAAAGAAGCAATTACCCGTTTTTTGAAAGATGTGGAAAATTGAAAACTGAAGAAGGTAGGGGACCTGTCCCCTATGCAGTTTTGCCATGTTAATTGTCATAAAGAAAAGTCTAGTTGGATTTTCAAAAAAAAACTTTTCGCGATAAAAACCGCATAGTTGCTCATTGCACTCTAAAATTTTGTATTTAAGCATTTACTATGAAGGTCTTTGTTGGTGCAAAATATGGCGCCATTTCGTGAAAAACATGGTCCTCACTCTCCTCGTCAGTTCTGTTTATTACTAGTGGTCCTGCACATTATAGAACAATAAATCAGGAGTATATGGGAATCGAGACCAATTATGCGCAAGACACTGAATTTTGAATAGAGTTACCATTTTAGTTTCACGTTTATACATTTGATTTATTTTGATTTATTTAACTGTCCTCTTTATACAAAAGTATTTTTTTTAAAAAAAAAGAAGAAGAAGAATAATTGTCTGCTTCTGTAGAATATCGGCTCACATTTTATATCTTGTAACTAACATGCCTACATATTGATTGATTTGGGTAATTATCATTGATGTCAAAAATGTCGCATCAATCCTGACGTTACAAAAGAGGAAGAAAAATGTTGAAGTGATTTGTCATGTTCATGTCCTTTTTTTATGTACAGTTGTGCTTAACTTAAACAAGTATTGGGTTGTGTGTTTAAAAAGAGGGAAATTAAAGAGTAAAGAGCAAGTTTAAGCTAACATAAACTGACGAACAAGTACAAGGTAAAGTGAGCAGTAAGATGTAACCTGGGATTCACATTTCATAACAGAAAAATAGTAACGGAAGGTAGTATGGCAATAAAAAAATCCTTTAATGCGATAATGTGATTGTAAAAGTGTGACTTGAAAGTTTAAAAAGTACATCTATTATATACCGTGCCGACATTCATTTTCACTGAATAGGCACTATAGGCACAATGGAAGACTAAACGTTTTATTTTTGGATAGTTTGAATAGGTTGAAGAAGGCTTTTGACATGACAGGAATTTCTAGTCCAATTTCCCTCCTTTCATTTAACAGAAAAAAAATATCTAATTGCTCTAAAATCAGTATTGAAAAAAAAAATCTGTAGAAAATTTGCCCGTACGTCTTTGGCTAATATGAAGTAACTCATAGTAAAAAAAAATGGGGGGAAATAAGTTGAACTGGAAAAAAATGGCTAAACAAAACAGGTAACAAGTATAATGAGTTTCTTTTAAAATGGTTTTAGTGCACGATTTAAATTCGGCGTTATGCAAACTGCACATAACATCCTTTCAATAGTTGATATATTGTTTGTCAGAAGTATGCGAAAGGAAACGAGAGATTTGTTCGGGCTGTTCAGTACAAGTGGAAGTGTGTTGGATTGGGACTCGGCGATCTGTTCCCAATCCGATTCGTGCTTCAGTTAGGAACATTGATTGATTGATTTCGTATTCCGTAATAGTTTAGTGTAAAAAAAAATTAAAAAGTCCTAGTAAGAATTTGACATCTTCCTTCAGATCCTTGTATAATTTTTGTCCAATTAGGTTGGTCTCTTCAGCAATATGGGTTCCTAGGTTTAATGATAGCCATAGCCACCACCACCGCCGCCACCACCACCTCCATATCCTAAAATGAAATAGATTGTTTGGTTTAGTTAAGGTCAGTTAGGAAAAATGATGATTTATCCATGAGCTCCAAACATCCTACTGACAGTAAGGAAGAATATAGTTCATTACAATCCATTACAAGGGACTGATTCTCCCACATAAACATATCATGATATCATCAATAAAAGCATGCTAAAACTACATATCTATCCGTTATAACCCACCCAGTTCCACTAACCTTTGCGGTGTCCATATCCTTTGTGTCCTACAATTCATTCAAGTATTTCAATCAATGAGATAAGCATGCATGCACAACGGATTTTTACAAAGCGGGATATTTAATCATTCCGTAATTATTAGCACCCAAACTTAAATTCTACGTCGTTTGGAACTAGATTGTAAGCTGAATAAAGATTTTGTCGCAAGTTGCCCCAATTCCTCTTAAGCTCAAGAAAGCTGAATTTTACGAGCAAGTCTAAACAATAGGGAATGTGGAGCTTGTTTTAAGGCATGTGTGAAAAGACATTCCTCCCATATTGCACTAAATGCTGCATAAATTGATATCCCAA
Organism: Lepidocyrtus paradoxus; assembly: GCA_034696885.1. Classification (NCBI taxonomy): domain Eukaryota; kingdom Metazoa; phylum Arthropoda; class Collembola; order Entomobryomorpha; family Entomobryidae; genus Lepidocyrtus; species Lepidocyrtus paradoxus. The sequence goes on along the minus strand of JAQGAH010001002.1, from coordinate 17,629 downwards.
GACCGGGCATGACCAACACAATAACAATGATGTGACAAAACAAGTCATCATCAGAAGATTTAATGGATAAAAAAAAGGAAATAAGATGTTAAGCTTTAGACTTGATCTACGGCGCCTTTCTCTCTCCCCCTCTATATTTCAGACCAGTGCCAAAAAAAACTCTATCTTTGGCAGGCTCCTTTTACCAAAGCTGTGAGCGCAAAAACTAATGCTCTCAACTCACTCAACATACAATTATATCAAGCACCACCATGATATAATCACTTACCTCCGTATCCACCACCTCCATAATGTCCTTTCCCGTAACCTCCTGTGTGCATGTGTATGGGGTTGGGATTAATATTATAAATAAAAAGATAAAGAGAGAAAAAAGAAGAAATCATGCAGGTTTTTTTGTTCTTTCGAAAAGTTTTAAAGTTTGCACATGCAATAATCGGTGTAGCTTTTTTTTAAAAAAAAATGTGTTTAGTTCGCATTTTGCAAATTTGGATTTTTAGCTATCCCTACTTTGACTTTCTTTATGTGTGCATTGTAGATCTTACCCTCCACATTTAGTATAAAAAAACTTGTATAATTAAATTACGCAAATTGAAACTGAATAGTGCAACTAATGAATGATTTTTCTTTTAAAATCTGACCGAGTTATGACATTTCTATATGGGGAAATATTATTGAATTAAGGGTCGAAGATCGGAGGGGATGGATACTTTTTCTTTGCATTAACGGTACCAATGTCCTTACTCAACATTTTGGTGAAACATTTGCATCGCTAATTCCATTCAGGCAGGACTACATAAATGAATGAGTTGATACTTAATTAATTTTTCTTTTCATGATTGTACATACCGCCGCCATGGCCACCTCCATGTCCACCACCATATTGTTTCTTGGAATGATGACCCCCCTTATTCCCATAGTGGGAGTAGTGCCCATGACTTCCCTATAAAGCCATGAAAAACGGGAATCAAGAGTCACAGTCAATATCATTGTCTGTTGTCGTCAATAAAAGTTTTGGATAACAATTTCCCCTTACGTGCTGTCCATGGTTGCCTTTGTGACCCTGGTGCTTGTCATCATAGTGTCCCTACAAAGGCATAGTGTCATATATAAATATATCAGGAAGTAATGACAAGGACCATATAGACACGGTTAAATAGAGCATGAAAAATGGACCATTCTCCTCTAATTTTTACCTTCTTGTGATTTCCATATTTTCCGTGATGATTTTCCTTCCAGTGACCATTGTGGTGCTTTCCTGTAAAAAAAAATATTGCGTTGAATGCATCAGCACTTGAATTGATTGCTCAAGAGTTACATAACTTCTTTTGGACATAAAGTTTCCATATCTGGCTCACCGTGATATTTCTTCCCTCCATGGTTCTGGTGATGATTTCCATAATGTCCATGTTTCGCATGGTGACCTCCTGAGTGGTAGTCATCATAAAACTTCTTCTGCTTACTGTACTCATCCTTTCAAAGAAAATGTAGTAGACAGTGAGGATTAGGATGAGCAAGGTTGTAAAACGAGAAAAGTTGTTGCAATAATGACAACACACGACTACACATATATCTATCTATCTATTTATCTCTCTTGCGAAGCGGATCAAACTTTCGCGAAATATTATTTCCACAACGTCCAACATTTATGCATAAATTCGTTGAGTGATATACCTTATGGTAGGTGTTATGATATCCTTTGGTGGAATGACCCTTCTTGTGGTGTCCTTTCTTCCCGTATTTGGCATGTTTGGACCCTTTTGATCCTATTAATCATATTCAAATAGATCCGTGTGACTATGTTGGCGTAGTTTGTCATTTCGACTTTTTTTTCTTCATTTTTCCCTTACAAGGACCGTCGTCGTCATGATCATTTTTAGCCTCTCTCATCGTTCAAAATATAAATAGATAAAATATGTATGGCAGGATTTTATTTAGGAGAAACGACTCATCTTACCATGCTGTTTTCCGCCATAATGCTGCCCCCCTTGCTGCATCATACAAATTAAATATAATAAGGAAATGTGATCAGTTTGAGTTAGTATTCCATTTCTGTCTCATTTATAGATGGGACATTTATCATTTCGTTTAACTGACTCGCTCAATTATACTGTCCAAGCAGACTAAATTGGAAAACGAGTATAATACCTATAGATGAGGAGGTATTTTTATGCTACAAGTTTACCTTTCCGCCTTTGGATGCCCCACCACTGGATCCATAATGGCTCTTGTGCTGATCTCTGTTGTGATGTCCTCTGTGTCCTTTCTTGTAGCCTTGATAACTATGGTGACCCTTTTTCTTTTTATGTCCTTGCTGTCCATGATGACCTTGCTGGTGTTTCCCGCCTTTGGAGTGGCTTCATTCCGTTAAACCAAGGTTAATATTTTTTTAAACTGGAGTACTTAATACGTGTAAGAGAAATAATGCATATTATGGTTGATGATCAGGCTTACCCATGGCCACCATATCCAGTTGCAGCCGTGTCCAGATCCACATTTCTATAAATTATACTCGACGCACTGGCATTTAGAGGATGTACATTTGAGGAAGCGGCCGTGAGGTTTGAATGAGTTAATCCGGCAATAGCATTGGAGAAATTTAGGAAAGAGGAAATTGATTGTGGGGAAGATGACACGGTGTTTGGAGGCAGAGCGTATTGAGGCCTTGGATTAGTTTCTTGAGCAACGTCCTGTTCATCATACTGATCGCCACCACCGCCTTCCTGATGAGCAGATTCTTCATCATTCTCACCATCCTCATGCTCCTCTCCTCCTTCACCATCCCCATCATCAGACTCTTCGTCATCCCCTGATTGTTCGTAATAGCCACCGTGGCCACCTTCACCATGGCCGCCGCCTCCATCACCGTGGCTTCCTCCATGTTCACCACCGCCGTCATCCTGGTGATGCTCGCCATCATCGTGATAACCCTCCTCGTCCGAATCCTGGTCTGATGTTTCCGGAGACGACGAAGATTGAGGTGATGCTGCCGCAGAGGGAGATTGTGCTGAAGGTTCTACCAAAGACAACTCTCCTAGACTATTCCTTCCCTCTCCACTTGGAATAACTGATTGTGGAACTGACTCCTCCACTAGGGGGCTCCTCCCGTATAATCCATCTGAACTAACTTGTACTCCGGCTCTATCCACATATTCCTGACTACTCACTAGAATTGGAAATATTATGCACGAGATAAGCAACAACCTCCAGTCCCTCTCTGGACTCCTCTTCTTTCTCACACTTAACCAATTCAAGTCTCTCATCTTTATCTTGGGCATAGTCTCAGTATGCCCCACCAAACTCACCCCCTTCTCAATTAAAACCACTTAATAAATCCCTAGATTAGTTTTAAATCCACGCTGCACATTAAAACACCAGACGTGTGTCTCACACCAGAAGGACTTCACTGATCTAAGGACCCTTCAAACATTTTCTCCCTTTTATACCCTCCTCGAGAGAAAAAAAATACCCCAATATACGAACGGCATATTGTACCCGAACCCCAGGAAGAAAAGAATTCTGCTTGAGTGTAAAAACCATGTCATTTTGAAGTCTGTGAAAAAGCTGCCTTCATTATCACAATATGAAAATATCCCCTCACCAACGACAGCAGACTTATCAAGGGATCCCTTCCTTGTTTTTTCGCTTCCCCCAAGAACATAACAATGTGTATCCAAGTGCTGTCTTCCTATCCATGACACATTGTCTCTACCCCAAATTACATTCATCATGAATTCAAAATCCATGCTTTTGCAACTCGAACACTCAGATTGCATACTGCATTTTTATCCTGTAATCTGATCGTATCGTGTGCGATCCCATAGGCTAGACTTCAGACCGTATCCGTTTCAATAGTCGCACAATAACTATTATTGACGGTATTACTAAATCATTTCTTTGGGTACAGCAACGTCATCATCATTTTCATCTCATCTACATCATCTTCGCTGTCAATATTTTTCTTGCTTGTTCAGTAACCATTAGGACCGTGTTTAAGCGCGCAGCACTCCAACCATGAAAACAAAGTCTCTCACTTTTGAAAAAAAAAACTCAAATGACAGTAAGCGAAGACAGCAAGTTTGTAATTGGGTTTTCACGGGATATTACGCCCTTCCTAAATGTGAATAAAGTTTCAAAATATTTTTTTTTTGAATAGCAATAGCGTCAACGAAACCATCACATAATCAGCAAAGCATCATCATCATCTTCAACATCGGTGTCCTCAAACAAGGGGCTCGTTGTTAATTTTTTTTTCATTGTTGTTATCGTCGCGGATGATGATAATGACGCGGTGTCGAACCGTGCACATTAGCCAGAGATAGTCGAAGTGTACATGGTTTTTTTTTTCTCGCTGTGCTTTCCTCACCGAGAATAATCCATGCACAACGACTAGCATAACTTATTCTGATGACGTATTATTTGGAAACTACTTATGTAATGATAAGGATGGATGAGATAACAGTAGGAACCTCTGGTGACACAACTATGATTTGGTGATTGACGAGACGAAGGAAGACTCGAGCGTCTCTGGTTAGGGTTTTTCTCTTTTTCTCCTAGCTGCCTCAGAAGCTCCAACTCCCATCATCCCCTAATTATATGGATTTCTTATTGCCAATTTCCCCTTTATGAAATAGGTAACAAAACAAAATCAACGTTTTTTTAACAAAAAAAATGGGAGAAATTTTTTCTCTAGTTTGATGAGTTTACCAAAACCATCAAAAATTTACCGATTGTTATGTGAGTAGATGAGCTTTTGTATCATTCTGTCTTGTCAGACTAACATGAAATTAACAAAGAAAGCTGGTTAGTTTAGTTATGACTACAACAAAGTTTGATGTTGGTGTGGTTGGTTTCAAACATGCGGAAACCATTTGCGCTTCACTCTGGCTATACGTCATATTGGATTTTGTCATCGACCCTTATTTTTTATCAGACATTTTATTCACCTATTGTCAACTTGAGTCTCTTCAATTATGGAATTTATCCCTAAATTTTATCAGACATCAGACATTCCCTCCTCTCCTAAAAATAAATCTGAGACTGGTTAGCTAAAAAACCATTTTTGAGTAAGAGGCGGAAGATGATGGTAAAATGTCCGACGCCTCATCACATTGTCTTGCTCTCATTCGTCCATTCATTCTTGCTGATCTGATTTTTTTTTTACTTCTGTAAGATGATGCTCCTCAGTAGAGAAAAAAAAATATGTTGCAATCAAGCTTTGCTCCCAGTATGAGGATGATAATGATGATGATAATTGGAAAAATTGAATGAAGACGTTGCTGAACTGCTTGCTCAAGCTTAATATCTGCAGACGCTCACTGATTACTGATAGACTTGCGATAGATGTTATGAACATGTCATACCGATGGATAACTGTGTCAGAGCTCCCCCCCCCCAAAAAAAACAGGGGTACCCTTCTTCTTCACCCATCTCCAATATTAAAATAGTTGTTCCTGCTTAGTTTTTAGCTATTTTAAGGTGAGTTGGCTGGCTGAGAGCTTCACAGCGACAGCGACAGTCAGAATGGAAGCAAAGGAATGTTGCAGCGCAGTGCATTGATTTCATTATGAGCATGAAGGAAAATGAAGAAAAAAAATGGCACAAAAACCTTTTTGGTCTAACATCCGGAAAATTTCAATTTTACAATGAAAGTTAAAAACTACCTAAATATAGGTGATTGCTGTACTTTTAGTTTCAGAAAGGGAATTATCAATTTCGTAATGTCTGTGTAATCGTTGATCAAAGTTATACTAACATTGATTGCTGTAATCGTCACTACAAGCTAAAAGTTTTGTTTGATATAACTAATGCAATAATGCGCTGGTAATGTTCAAAAGAACACGGAATTTTATGATGTGCTGGCATTCAAAAGCGCACATTATTTAATGACAGTTAAAAGGATTACACCAAAGCGCCATTAAAAACATACGTACTTAAAAACTAGTAAAACCGATTTCTAAAATAAACTGTTATTTCATATGAAGTAGAATCGGGCTATTAGGAGTCCAGAAATGCATTAATGCGTATTTTAGCAAGGTAGTATTTGTTAAACTTAATACAGAAATATTGTAATACAGCTCATTGAAATTATGTAATAACTAAATTAAGTAAGTATTCAGGAAAAAAGCCATCATTTTTTGAATTTGTTCAATCTGGTTTAGAAAAGTTTCCAGGTCGGTCATTCCAGTTTAAGAATTGCAATTGCACTACTCCCATTGCGGTTAAAAAGACGATATATTCAACAAACTGCATAATAAAGTAGATCTACATTTTCGAAAATAAAGACATGAGAACCGTCCTTAATTTAATAGTTTAAACCCCAAATCAAACGTTTTGATACAAGAGCCAAGTACCTTAATCAACCTGTAATCGAATAAACTTCAGAAGAAGGTAATAGCTAAAAAAACTAGGTTATTGAGTCAATGAGAGATGATGTGTCAAACAGCTAATTTTCCACCAACTCAAACTATGATTTAGTTGAATTGCTGAGATTTGACTAGGTTATTACAATTGTGCAATATTAAAGCCTTTTTCGCGGGATTACAAAAGGTGATGGTTCTCCTGGTTGATGGCAGTTGAGAGAGAACGTTTAAAGTCATCCACCTCTCAATCCAATGAGCCTTTTTACTTTTTTACCTTCGAATAATCTCTGAAGAATGATCAGTGGAACATCAGCCTCAATGCCAATCTATCTTCATGTTTCGTAAAAATGAAACTTGTGCCCAAAATATAGAATAACTTATATGCTCAAAACAAGCCTAAATGTCATCGACAGACCGAGGAAATGCAATGTGCTGCTGACGATTTAACGTCAGTTGAAAATGCCAATTTTTTGTAGTCCCATCCACGGAGGGACTTCGTTTAGGGAGACTTATCATAAAACACATAAGGCTCAGTCGCTCCAATACAAGTGTGCCAAATCATATAGGTATAACCGAACGACATGGACGGTTGCCGATGCAGATTGTGAATGAACGAGTGCACTTAAATGAAATCACAGCCAGTGAAACATGTCAAACGTCCCACGCTGCCAATGATAAAATGCAGAAACTTATTAGACTTTTTTAACTTTATGATAATACGGTTGCCGGTTGCATAATAACATACTCCACCACGAAAATCATCAAGATAGTGATGGTGATGATAAACCATACTTAATTATTTTACCATTCCTCCTGACCAAATCAATTTTTATATCCCTTCACAGAAAGGATTCCCCATCACAGGAAAAAAATGAAAAGAAGATGCTTGTGAAAAAATGCAAAAAACTACTTATTACATTATGCTTAAAATTGTGGTTATCAGAATCTTGCGGCTGACGCATGGGATATGATGAGACGCATAAAAATTGCTTGAAAATCGGTGCTTAAACTTTTTGAAAGAAATGAAGAACAGCTTTTAACTCTAATTTATTTATTTATGCACAAAACTGCATCACTCATAGCTGCACATTGAGTGTTCGAGTTAGGTGTAGGTAAGTAGGAACTTTAGTTCGGTTGACTAGCCAAATGAAAAGTGATCATAGGTCCTTTAATACTACCTTCGTCACAATTCTTCATCTTTTTCAAGAATTGGGCTGAAATGAAGTTAAGGCGGTAATGACGACAACGCGACTGCGCGAGCAGCTCTCTGAACATGTAATTTTAATTGGACACATTAAACTGAAGTTTATAGTTTGGATTCCATTGTCGACTTGATATGCAAACCCGATTATTTAACATAATTTGAAGATGAAACGGTTCTGTGATCATCATCAACATCATCACGTAGTTTATGGAAGGGCAGGCATCAACAAATCATCCTTTGGGTGGTGGGTTTACAAGTGCCCAATTTGTCATGGCTTTCAACCAAAATGGATCACCGAGAGTTATGTAAGCCAAGCCAGTATTGCGTTAAGTGACATTCCAAATGATGAATTTCTTGGGATGAGTTTCATCGGGAAAACCAAGACAAACAGCTCAATATCTTCGAATTTGCGAGGTTTTACGTTTAAAAAAAATCATGAATCGGTGGTACTAGTATTGGTATTGTTGGATGTGTTAGCGCTCATCCGTATCATTCATATCTCGTACCTTTATTCCAAACCCAAATATAAGAATTAATACTGTACACATTTTGGCCCTTAACACTATCCATTTTTCAAATATTCTGTCGTCATTTCAAAACGAATGACTCTCCTCAGGTAGCACTTTTTCTTAACAATTTCTATGTCTTCTGTTTTTAACAATTTCTATGTCTTCTGTTTCTAACATTTTTTTGTCATTTAGTGTAGGTATTAGGTATGTGAGTGGAATACTTTTAGTGAATATATAAGCATTTACCTTAGTGCAATTACTTAAGTGTTTATATAGCTACTAATAACATATCTGTCGAAAGAACAAATATCAATAATTTATTCGCAGATAATAGCTCATTTGTTCGCCTTTAATTTGAAACACTACAGAAAACCGTTACGTACAATTCAGAGTTTGCCACTAGTCATAAAGTAGTTATACTTATTGTATCATGTCATCATCATCAAATATGTACGTTAATGTTTCGGGTTAAATACGTTTAGTTTTTCTCACTGTGTTAGTTTCCGTTTGACAAAGGTGAATTCGTTAAAACTCAATAAAACAGTCTCTACAGTTTTAGATGGATTCATATTAAACGACTTGTAATATGTATTCATTTTTGTAACTTCCAGTATGGCCGTGGCCGACCTGATGTCACGCAGAACATGTTAAGGTGTCTTCACTATTTTAAACCGTTATTGCCGGAAAAGAAATAATCTTTACGTATGTATTACGTATAATTTCGATATTAAAATAATTAAATTGTTCTACATTATAGTATTTATATCTTGTATATTTATATGGATCAATGTTCATTCATACTTGGAGGTATTGGGCAATTTAGTCTTTGGTATGAATGTAAATTCTGAATTTTATTTCCGATTCTGGACATCATTTCCTACAGCGAGGTGGATTAGCCCCAGCTTGTTTTAACATTTCAAGAAAAATATTTTTACTATCTTCAATATGATCTGCGCCATCCTCAGACTTGGGTTATTCCGTTGCTCCTTCACGGTTTGCAGATGGAATGATCGAATCACGCTCAGATTAGGATGATGATTGCTGAGTAGGGAAAAAAATTAAAACTCTAGTTGAAAACTAAAGGTGACTTGATTTTCGCTGGTGCGGATCGTCGTTGATTTTTCTTTCGTGACATTGTTATGTTGTATCTTGCCACAAGCTATACATGAGAGGTAATCAAACAGAAAAAAATGTGGATATATTAACTATAAAAGTTTTATGAATTGGAGCTCAAAAATCTATTTTTAATGACAGTATGACTACACTAACCTCAGAAACGAAATCCGTGTAAATGACGTGATTTTTTGAGTTTTGCATGCGTCGCGAATTGGCACCCCGAACAAAGTTCTTCTGTTTAATTTTTAACACCTGAAGCGGAATGGGCAGTGGACCAGAACGTATTGTTTGGGGGGTTTGAAGTCCCCAATGGATTGCGAAAATTGGTGTGAGTACAAAGAACTTCCAGCCTGAGATTCGTGCCTCCAATACCTTAACACAAAATATACATGCATTTTTTTTTTCAGCCAATATATGTAAGTAAAAGTTGTAACTATATAAATATCTGGTAAAAATTATTGGCATGAATGAAATGACTCATATTGTGCCAAAATTAAGGATTTTTATTTTTAAGATATTAAATATGAAAGAAACTTACTTGAGAACTCCTCGTAAAACCATACCCAACAAATCTCTCCTCATGAGCTGGAATATCATCAAAACTGATATAAAAGGGTTCATAGTGATTCATTCTTCCACCCACACTATGTGAAACCTTCACTGCCTCTTCTTCGAGATTCGAGGTTTGCCATCTGAAAGGAAAATTTTCAAAGTTTGCATTTCAAACGGTATCAATTACCTCAGCGCAAAGTTATTATAAGCCTGATATTAAACTACTTTTAACTTCTCATGCTTTTTAAAGGTTCAACTATTATGTTCATTCCATGCACAAGGCTACTAAACTTATTAGTCAAGTTATAGCCAGTTATGTATAAGGAGTAAAGTGTGACGTAAGTATGGTAGCACGTACAGAGAATAATTAGTAGCCCAATGCCCATATCTGTAAATCTTGAGATGGAACTGTCGAGCCAATCCCCTGGTCACATACTTAATTAGCTGTCTTTTGGTCTCTGGGAAGGTAACCGATTTTTCCAACTCAAAAACCGGTATCACAAATGCGCATCTACAGTTTCACAGGAAAAACAGTTAATTTTTGTAGTCATATTTCCCTTTTTATAGTGTCTATAATAGCGATCGACGCAATAAACTGGTGTTGACACTGGTTGACACAAAAATTGCCAATTTCTATTAACATGCTATAAAGTTTCATATTTGGCATTTTTAATATGTTCGTGGATCCACATTCCACACTTGTACTCATGATATATTTAAGTAGTTTATCATTACTTGTTACATTTGGCTTCAGGCGTTTCATAGAATTCCTGGAGGAGGAAGGATGCATTTGGCCTCGGGATGATGTCAACATCTGTCATAAACACCCAGGCGGTTCCACATGTCTTCAATGAAGAAAGAAAGAAAAAAAGGTATTTTTTTAAACTTTCATAGCGTAATATTTTTTTTAGCTTGTTAAGAGTAAATTGGGAGTTTTTATGCCAAAAAAATATATATATAAATTATTTTACCTTTCTTGCAATATTTCGTAAATGGTTTTGTGGATAAAGTTCACTCTTGTCAACACCGTCGGGGAGAACGTTTTTTATTGCTAATGCAATGAACTGGTGAGGCTGTCCACATGGGAAATCCTCATAGCCGCTGAAGTCAAATTTTGAGACGTTGGAGGTCGTAGTCGTGGTGTTTGGTGCAGTGAACCCAATTGGCACAGCCAAATGAATGGATACAGTCTGATTGAACAAGGCGCTGCATTTTTTCATATATGCAATAAACAAGTGTAGAACTGAGAGCTCTTCTGGATGCGCGATATAGACGGCAAGAGAGATGGGGCCGAGCCATTTCTCCGATACTTCACCAATTGAAGAAATTCGATCAATTGAACCCTGACAAGGAAAACGAGAAAGATATTGGGAAAGGGATTATTACGCAAGAGCAACAATCAATGGTCAGTTTTCTTATTGCGTGCATCAAATGGATTGTGAATCAATTGGGTTTCCTTTTTTAAATTGAGATGCCATACAACTACAACCTTGATAACATGTGTACGTACATCAAGTGAAAACCTAATAAATACAAACCCGGATGTTACTTTCGTTTGGGGAACAAATTATTGCGTTGCTCAACCTACCTGTGTTGCAAGGCAGACGTCGAACCTGTCCATCAGGTCCTCCCACAGCTGGCCAGGCCATACCCATTCATAAATTTTGAGCTGTAGAAAAAAAACAATAAACATTGGTCATATCCTCATCCATCGATGTTAAACAAAGGTCATCAAAATTGCGTTTCCCCAATTCGGTCAAATTGTTATTTTTTTGGGAGTTGTAGATTTGAGTCATAAATAGATAATTATCGAGGCGAACATGAGATTTATTATTTGCAATTTGAGCCCATCAAGATCCCGTAGAGATAGAAATTTCACACGTACCCCATCATCAATAGCATTAATTTATAATTATTCAATTGAAAAAATCATGGTGTAAGTACAACAGTCAAATAGGCTACGGATGGGATCACAATCGCTGCATATCTGTGAGCAATTCTCTTGAATTCTCAGTGTCAATCTATTCACGATCCAAATGCATCCAATTGACAGTCAATACAATACATGAATTAGATTGTTACGATTGTATTAGAAAAAAGATTTTGACGTCAAAGTCTTGATCTCCCTTAAAAATTCAATCCGGTCGTTTTCCAACTTTCCACATGTTAAACTGCATAAGATAAAATATATTTATAACCCCCCCCCCCCCAAAAAAAGGGATTAAGTACTAATAAGAATCTAATATTGGGAATTGAGTAATGGGATGTTGAATAGATTGCCAGTATTTGCAAGAGAATTCCTTTTGTAGACAATAGGAAATACGCTGTTATACTTGTCATCAAAAATAGCATGCATACATCGTGTAATCTGAACAAAGTACACCTACAGCAAACCTTTGCACGCCAAACTCATAAAAAAGTAATAAAACTGACAAAGTATGTTTGCACTTTCGTTCATTTTATGTGAGTCTATGAAATCCATGCATAGTTCTGTTGACTGACTGAAACTAAGCTCCAAATTAATTGTGCTAAGATATGTAGGAAATTGTTTATAGTTGCCAATTACAACAATGTATTCCGCCAACAGCTTTGCTTAATAACGGGATTTTGATGTCTTTTGATGTCTGGACTATTATGACTACTTCATTCAAGAATGAATTAAAAGCAAATCGCTGGCTGCTTCCACCTTGTACAAAAAGCCATAAACCCTTCTTATCACTTTCTGCTTACCATTCTCCGATTGTCGTATCTTGCTTGGGACCATGGAATGTCCGGTGGGACGTAATTGTAGAAAGTCGGAATCGTTCCATTGTAAAAGCTATCATTATTGCTAACACTAGGATTATTGTTTCGATATCGATGATGATTTCGTAACAGTTGGCGATGCAGTTGCTGGTGATACAAATGGTGAAGTTGTTTCTCTTGCAGTTTCTGCTGCTGTGGACTGATTTGTTGAGCTAAACTGGAGCCCGCAAAGGGGGACACAATTTGGTAGCAGACTGGGGTGGTCTTGTTCCCCCAATTGCTGCTGTAGTGAATCACTTGATTGGCACATAAAATAAATAATAAGGCCACTGTCAACGCTCCGACGTGTCGATGGAGAAATCGACAAACAAAGTTACCGGCTAACCACCTCATAGTAATTGCTGAATGTGGACATCTCTCACGTTACAAAGGTGAGGTGGGCTCAATCCATGAGAGCACGTTTCTCTTTCTGGAAGGAACTCTGACAATACAACCGTCTTTTTTACATTTTCATAGTCACCATTTTCATTCCAGAAAAGTTTTAGATGAATAAACGTCCCCTTTTAAACGTTAGATGTAAATGTTTATTGGGAAATGTATTCTTATCTGTTTGCGTATGAAATTGTCCAATTAAATTAAGCACAAAAATACAGTCAGGGTAATTCACTTTGCTAAAACAATATTTGATAGTTATGAACAAACGTTATGTGCGACAAACACTCAATTAAATGGGAAAGTTGGGCGCTCTAAAATGCGCTTTTTCTAGTTGAGTTGTAATGTGGTAATACTTATAGTATTGTAGTAATTTTAAGTTTCTGGGACCTCCTACCACCACGGGGGGACTGCGCATCCTGCAGTTGACGGATGTTCAAAGCATAAACTTATCAGCACCGGTCAGCTAATTTTTTGTACACATTTCAGCATACCATCAACTTTCTGGTGTATAGTTATACATTTTATTTTCTGTGACACTTCATGTAATTAACCTCAATTGTCAATAATTAAGTAATAATGATATCTTGATAATTACTGGGATATACTTAATGGTAGTTTTAATTTTCACCTGATTACTTCAATGACAATCTATCTATCTTATCTTACCCTCAATCTATTTCTTACAGGAAAATTTTTGCATAAGAAATCTGGCTGCTATCCTATGTTCAGACCATTCCATGGGACAAGCGCATAGCTGATTCCCACATCCAAAACAATTTCTTCACATCGGCATTGAAAATACTGAAGCTCTGTAAATACCAAAAACTAGGCAGCGCAAGTTTTTCAAGTTTTGCTACTGATAAAATGAGTCCAGCCGCTCCATGTACAGCACCCCCAAATCATTTAGACTACATACGTATTATATAAATGAAGTCATTTGTTAAATACCACTTTCAAGTAAGTTTTAACCCTTTTTTACGACAGGAGACGGAATCAAAGCCGTGTAACCTTTCCCCTTTAGCACAACCAACACAATTCATTATCCATATCCCCACAAATTGCTAAAAGTCAACTATAGTAAATCACGTGTTATTCTAAAAGAAGAAAGTAAACTTTAAAAAATTACTATCACAGATTAAATATCCTCCCATTGTTCAGATCTTCCTTCTCCTAGTATCACACAATAGCGGTACTCCAGCCCTACGTGGAAGGTAACTCACGTAAATGGTGAATGAAACCATTTTTTTCGCATATTCCAAAACAAAAAAGATGAGATGAACGAAATGAGTCGAACGAAGTTGAGAAAGAAAGGAAGAGAAAAGGAGTCACGGAGAAAGTAGGGGAAAACGTATCTTCCATGATACTTATTTCTCTCCTCTGCATATACACCAGACGGATTAAAGCGTGCTGAAATCCTGAACGCACATGAACAACACTCGCTCTCTTCCCCTCTATGATATCGTCTCTGGGAGGAAGATGAAAAAGAAGCGAGCTTATAAGTCTCCCACAGTCATGACATACAATGGAGTTGATACCATGAGAGGATGATGCTGTTCTTTTCTCCTTTCTCCTTGCCACTCGGTTCCTTCCAATCGGTCGAAGGAGAAAGGCGAAAGAGAGAGAAAACTGGGGGGAGAGAGATGGGAAAAAATCATTAAACTCCACTACACTACAACTAATAATATCGTATGCCAGTGTGCTTTACCCTGCTTTCCCTGCAGGAGAACCCCATTGATACTGGAGTTTCCCTGTATATGGGGAAAGGGAAAGAATGAGATTAGTGGTGTTGACTGATGATGTTGATATGATCTACACTGGTGGAATGGGAAATGGGAAATCAGGATAAAAATGTTATCAGTTCCAAGTCTGCTGGAAGTGGAAAATACCAGCACAAATCACATTTTCACATACGGCACGTAAACAGCATCCAAAATCCAGTCTCCGCTCCGTGCAGCCTTATGTAGACATTGCAAATATGTAATGGGCCATGCTTGCACCCACACTACCATTATATACCACTGCGACAGGGAAATTGAACCGGAAGACGGAAGGTGTCCTCTTGCCGTCCTCATACTATGTGTGTAATAATAACAGACTTACGCCAACTATTTTGCATAGAACGTTACCACACGTACTTGAGCAAGCATCTATAAAACTGATACACCAACAGAGAGAGGAAAAAATACAGACGTCCTTTATTGACCTCAAAGGACCAACTTTGCTACGAAAAAAGGGAAAGTTCACCAGGCTAATGGGGTTCTGAAACTAAAAATGACTATATTCTGTGACTACCAGCAATACTCCCAAACTTATTTTATGCTCTCTCTAGTTTACACAGTCTAGTTAGAGATTTGAGCTACTATGAAATCAACTGATGTAAAGGGAAACGAGGATATTCCCCACCTACTACTTTTTTTTCCTTCCTGTAAAGTCTAAACTCACTTTCATAATATGGTTCCCCTGATTTTCTCGTTATTCGCTTGATGCCTTTTGATCCATTTGACTCAAGGAACGTAATGTTTTCTACAAAACATGTCATTGCACCCACCACCATATCACAAAAAAAAGAAAGTATTGGCTAAAATGTAAGTAAGAATATGATTTGATGTTCCTTCCTTTCTACCGGCTCTTCCATTTTTTTTCACGTAGGCATGAGCAGCCAACATGCGGAGGAAATTACATAAAGAAATATGTATGTATATAGTATGTTGGAGGAAAACCAACGTAAAATATTTATGGAGTGGAGTAAGGCGAACCCTCCGTCAAAAACAAATATGATCGATTCATTTAAAGCAATACTTTTGCTACGAACCTCGGCCCTTTGTTCAGTTTCAGTTACAGCTCATGTGCTTATTATGTGCATACCTTGTATTTAGTCCATACCTGGAAACTGTACCGTGAACTATTGTACTATTACTTAAAACATTATTTCCCAAGGTATGAGAAACGTAATGAAGTAAGGGAGAAGGGAAACGAATAATATCTAGCTTCAGCAACAAATTACGGGGAAAACAGACCACGTCCACTTGAGGAATGGAGATAACGGATTGGACTCGTATGGAAAAATGAATGGAATGAAAGCAGTCGATTTGGGATAATGGCAAGGAAATGGGAGAAATGGCATGAGCTTAAAAAATCATGCATGTGAGGTAGGTAGGTATCAGCTCCAAGTTATATTAAGAAGGAAAAGCTACGTCATAGTCATAGCCGACGAAATTATGTAGTTAATGAAGAGTTTGCTCAAGGGAGCTGTTACACTATAGTGATAATTTATTCATTACCGTATAGTTTCGCTTGGGTGTAATAATAATCACGAAAATCGGATATCTCGTTATCCGTAGAATATTTTTTCCTGGAAATAGTTCTGACAGGGATAATGGTAGCACTTTATCATATCTCGCTAATAATGCACTGGTTGTGTTTGCCCCGATTATAAAGGATTTACTAGAGTGAAAGCACTAGACCTGGGTATTTTTTTTCTTAATTGGGCTGGTGAAATAAATTCCATTGGAAAAAAATGAGCTCCTCATGGCGTGAGCGAGTGTGCGATGAGCTTGGGTTTGGAAGGAAAAGGAAACACGGACAAATTACCCGGTTCTGCACCCAATAACTTTTACACTATTTCTTAAAACGGTTCTTGACATGAAAGATTCATCAAGCATGCACACAGCACGACAGGACGAATTTTTACTGCATGGTTAGAGCTTGAATACAACTTTTCTGTGATTTCTATCTAGACCCTTTATCATAAATTCAATTTTGTTTTTGAAAGTATTGTTTGCACTGTTTAGGAGCTTATGATTGTTTAGCCAAATTTTTATTTAGCTTTTCTAAACCTAAGCAAGCTATAGCTTTCAGCACAACTACCTAAACATTTTCATTGAAATAAGGAAATCAAATTTTTATATAATGAATATGAAACCTTGAGTTGGTTAAGCAAGGTGTTTTTACGAGTTACATAGACCATCGGATTAACGCATGATGGATGGCCTAATTAAAACAGACATCCATTACTAAATTACTGTCATCTTTTATTCACAACTGTTTGATCCATACCTGGCAATTGAAAATAGTTTGAATATTATGCTTTGAATCTTATGAATCTGATGGTTTGTGTAAAGTTTAAAACAGGTATACCTTTATTGGAACATTCATTTTATGAAACATATTGAAAAAGCTAATTTTCAACTTGAGGATTTAACTAACTCCAAACCACTAACAACAATATTTACAGAGACTCGACACGGAATCATACGAAGTGATTAGATATGCGCAATGAAAGAATGTCCAAATGTCGAGCTGCATTTGACATAAATTAAGTCACCTGAAAATGTAATAGAGCAAGACAAGCTCAACTTGTTTACGCTGTCATGCCAGATTATGACAAGTTTTCTGCCAATTGGCATAATATATACGAACCGACAAAATTCTCGATAAAATAAGAGAAGGACAATTTTCAATACGTATATATTTAATGGTGGCAGTGGTACGAATGCATGTCGAGTATAAAAAATTTATATGAATTACGAAATTTTATTTGCACCAAATTATACTCGAATCTCGCCCAAAGTGACACTCGGTGAAAGTGGCACTCGGCCAAAAAATTTCAAAGTCCGATTTGCTGAAAAGGTGGACATAGTGACACTTTTTGACGAAAAATGAAGAAGGTATATAGGGACCTGTCCACCATTCAGTTTTTCCATGTTAAT
>JAQGAH010001001.1:0-20259 GCA_034696885.1 Lepidocyrtus paradoxus | reverse complement strand
CAAAAATATTTTCCTTCTTGTTCCACCTCCTGAATATTCATCGAGAATAAACAGAAATTAAAAACCTTAAAATACAATCCAATTTCCCCCCACCTCCTTCTCCCGCCACTCATCAACCTGAATGGTAATCAAAGGGAAAATAGGGTCGAATGTCTTAAGAAGGAGGGAAGAAATGGACACATTTACAATTGGAAAAGTACCTATTATTTCCCTTTCCCTTAGTCATCCATCCACATACTCTCATCCTCTTCGGACCATCCGCCACTTCCTTTCTCCATCCCAACCAACCTGATATCCCCTCTTGAGAATTGCTCAAAAAACGAGAAAAAAAGGAAAGTAAAAGCACTCTTAAATGTATTATTAATAAGACTTGAACTGCAAACTTATTCTCTTCAAATGGGGAATAAGTAAGACTAGCTGGAGAAAGATTCCAGGAAGGAGTAGTCTGTACAAAAAAACACAGACCATCATAATATGAAACATCAGTTCAATTCCTGCAATATTCTCCCTTCCACTTATTCAGGGAGAAAGTAGGCTGAGGATTCTCACTCACACACTTGCACGTTTTATAAATAAAAGAAACCAGTTCTACACATATCCATAGATCCATCCACCATCAGCATTATCATTTATCAACATCCTCTCCATTTTATATCGGTCTTGAGCACGCCATCCATCCCATGCGATATATCCCCATCCAAAGAAAACGAACCAAAAAGGAAGGATTTATATTCTATATATGTCCATGTATCTAAATGTACGTGCTGAATGCTGAATCTGCAATATATATTTTTTTTCCTCTTCCCCGAATGGAATACAATTTTCTATTTTCTTTCAAGAAAATCGCACGGCGGCGGTGGCAGCGGTGACTATGGCATGAAATGAGAATCTTTTTTTCCTTTCTTGTCGTGTGGCTGAGTGGGTGGGTGGGTTTGATGTGTGTCCTTTGGATGATGATCGTCGTTGTATCGTAAGCCTTTTTTATTTCTCTCTGTCTTAACTACAATTCAAGTCGGAATAATAATAATGATCATAATAATGGGAGAAAAGTCTAATGCTGAGAGAATGGAGTTGGGAGCAGAAGAGGGAAATCGCTTTTTTCTTGAAAAGGAATACTTTTTTTTATTGCTGCTAACAATAAGAACAATTCTTGGTGAAAGTACAATCTGTATGTCATTGCCACCTCGATCACCGCACCACCACCACCCCAGTCATGATATCCGATGTATATCCCCCCGTACTAGTGCCAGTGGAGGAGTTAACGTTATTCCTCCGAATTTTATTAAGACAATGATGAGTAGATAGAGAGGCCATATAAGATGAGGGAGCATAACGATTGATATAGCTAGTTTGGGAAATCTATAGCAAGTTAATGGCAGGCTGGGAATAGATATTCGGGGATGGGAAGCTGAAAGGTCGAAAAGTGCTCACACCACATTGTAAAGTGGCGTCAGTGGATTGGATCCTCCATTGAAGGTCTGAATATATATAGATGGCTGGCTATGTATATAATGCATGTATTTTTTAGGCTGTGAAAGGCATCTATACCAAGTATGGTTAGGCACAAAAACTCGTGTTATTTTCCCTCTTCCTCTGTCTTGTATCCCACCGTGGCGCTGGTGTTGGTTCGTGTAAGAACATATTTTTATTTTATAAAAGGACTTTTGGGGAGTCACATTACAAGCCATCAAGATGGTTGGTTATGGATGGGATAAAATCCTACTTGAGTCTCGTGACATGACTCGAAATTATCCTTATCTTACGGGAAAAGCGAGAAAATCTTCTTTTCGTGGGAATGGGGCTTCTTGACTCAAGTTGGAGAGAATAGGGATAAGACGCGGAGAAAAGGATCCTTCCTCCCATCTTATTATTCTTCTCCAGCTTGGTGTCTCCTACTCCATGTCAGTGTTTCGCCGTTACTCGTGCTTTACACCAAGCACATCACACAAGCCCCCACCAACATATACTTGTTCATGCCACCTTATCCAAGAGAAGAAAAAAAAATCTAACAGATCGAGTAAACCAACTTGGTTTCAATTCCAGGGTCTGACATGGACACCATTTCCATATCCCAACGCCACAACCGACACTTCCATCAATACATAGTTTTGTCTTGTGTGCACGGAAGGGTTATAAAGAAGCCAAAGTCACACAAACATATAAAAAATGTAGTACTTTTTTACCATCATCAGATCATCTCAAAAGCTTCACAAGATTTTCGCATCCATCCTTACATGATATCTCCCTGGAATATCATATCATACGTTTTGCCCCTCAAGTTCCGTTTACTCTGGGCTCTTGCAAAAAAAAAGTATATTCATCATAGATGTATTTACCTATGGGCATGCTTAGGTACAGTATATATAGATTATTATGCAAACGAGATGGTTTTCAAACAGGAAGGTGAAAAAAAACTGCCAGTTTGCACGCAGCGAACAAGTATTATGGGATAACCCAGATTCCCCCCCCTTCCACCTGGAGATCCCCATTTGCACAAGCTTTGTATTAGCAACGGGAGAGGAATTTTTGGAGTCATATCATATCACGCTGCTTTCACCTTATCCACCAATCTCAAGATAATATATAAGCCCCAACCTATATATACCTTTTATCGCAGCCCAAGGCAAAAAAATATCTCTCTTGGAAGGTGTATCTTTCCCTAAATCATGGTTTGGTTTATGGTTGATAAAGCTTACACAATCAGGAAGTTGGAGTAAGATGTTTTATAATAACTAAACCAAGGAAAGTCATATTAAAAAATCTCATTGTATAAGAGCACACTTCCCCCCCCTGATACCTCAAAACATGGGATTTTTTCCTTTCTCAAGAGAAAAAATTTAAATTTTGGGCAATTCATATCCATTTTTTTAACATCCAGCTCATATCACCCGAATGACTATCCTTCCTGGAGGAAGCCGCATGCACATATATTATGCAAATCATATCATAATACAATATGAACCTTGTGGGAAGATCACTCCTCAACAATGAACATGTCTTCATCTCCATCATCATGACACGGAAGAGTGAAGCCAACTCTCGTTTTTCATTCATTCCAAAAAAGTGAAGGGAAGTGCGCTCCGCGCCAAGAAAAAAAGTAATATTTTGAGGCTGATTTGCAATTCAGTGGATTGCCTCCTTCCTTCATTTACTTCCTGGATTATTTTTATTTCATTGGAAATATAAATGGGATTTTTTCCTTCTCGCAGATGGAGAAAGTGATGGAGGAGAAAGGACAAGGTTGATCATTGCTTGATTGAGGCACGTGTGGAAATATTTCCTTTTATTGAAACTGTTTTCTCGTGATTGGGATTTCGGAGGAACCTAAATAAAATTATCAGAAGGAAATTGGGAACTCATGAATACTTATAATATTTATAATTGAGATATTGTCTTGTCAAGAGTGAAATGAGATGAGTCTTTTTTTCCCCCAGAAAAGAAATAAATTGAAAAAGTCTGATAACGCAGCCGTGAAATAAGTGCATATGAATGTTCCTTTGAGCCTTCTCACCCTTTGAAATGGATGAGTGCCAGAATCCTCATCCAGATCATTCATTCTTCTGGAGAAGGCAGTGAAGGATTGGACATTAAAGTCCGTTTACAGCTCACTCCTTAAAAGTTCCATTTATCACCAGGGACGAAATTTTTTGACAGAGCGACAGTCCACAATCACGATAAAGTATTTTTTTTTACTCTGCTGGGTGATGGAGATGAAGTGGTCGATGTATGATATAGCAGCAGACAGGGATGCATACAGCCTGCAGGAAGTTCGCTAGAAGCGCTAACTTCCAGACACTTTCCCCCAGTCAGTCAGTAAATAAATATGGTTGGGAAGCAAAGGCGAGAAAAAATATTGCATATTGACAGGCTTCACAAATATTGCAATGAAAAGGGATGAGACTCTGCCGCTCCAATCTACTCTGCCGTGAAAAAAAGTGTTGCATTCGAGGGAGGGAGAAGACGGAGACGTGGAGGAAACGGGTTGAATGAATGAAATTTTCCAAGCGAATGTGTATTTCTACGGTATAGTTATAGTTATATATAGCTTTCGCGACAACTTATCCAACATGACTGAGAACTAAGAGATGGTTGATGGCGATACTTAAGTCCGAGCCTTTTCTCGTCCTTATTCTCTCACGAATTTCCGCAACTTAATGACTTCCGTTCCAGTCGATCAAAGTGGACGGGAAGCCGTAAGTCGAGGGAGAAAAAAGCATTTTCCTGGATAATGTTTCACTCTCCAGAATGGACAGAAACATTTGGATACAAAACAGTTGAGTGTGGAGAGAAAAATCGACATTCCATTCTATTCATTGATGGTGCTGATAGCGATGGTGTTCCACCACCTTCATCACTTTTCCAACCAGTTCTACACATACAGTACTTTCATTCCAACTACCAGCTCGATTCTGATTTTTCTGCTCAGTATAAAAAGTGGATTTTTTTGGAGTTCATGAAGGCAGTGGTGGTGGCATACGCGCTCCAAGGAATACACACTCTGAAAAAGAGTGAAAGCGACGTAAGAAAATGAAAGTGTGGAAAAGCAAAAAAAAAACTTTCTTTTCTTTCTTGTTTCCTTTCCAAGGGAGGGAAAAATCATGTATTTTTCCACTTCTTTCACTCCAACATCACTCATGTTTCAAGTAGGGATTTATAAGTTTTGGAGGAGAAAACTTCAGGAAGGTATGGTTGGTGGTGGCAGTGCCCTATAGGCAAATAACAAGTAATATTTTTCCCCTCCAATCTGAGGAATAAGTAAAATCTGTAAAAAAAAAGTTTGGATTGGAATCATTTTTTGAGGAAATGGGTGGGATTGGGATTGGGCTGACTATTATTACTATTAGCTATCATCATCTGACAAGTTGGTTATTAAATATTGAGAAAAATTTCTTCCAAACATGCCAATAGAGAGATGAAAGCTGTCTACATAACAATTCGCGATCTTCTCCCCTGCCATGCTACTTCATCATCCAGCTTGTTGATTAGATACACGTCATGTGAAAGCAGGTGCACAAAAAGGTTTACAAAATGAAATCCGACTGAAATCAAATAAGAAATTGTGTTGGATTGAAACGAAAAAAAAAATCCGCATTCATTCATAAATAATATTGGAAGGTGGATTTTTCATAATCAAATCTAAAGGATGAGGATTGCCTGTCATAAAACGTTTCTTCTTTGACAATGGAACAGCTGACGGATTGGAAATTGGATTTCCTCTTTCAAGAAAATATTCTCATTGCAATATGGTGGCTCTTGGTGGAAAAGGCTGAACTTTACGGGATGATGAAATGTATTCAGGTTGAATGTGTGAATCCGACTTAAATTGAATTTGGTACTGGAATTTAGGGATTGAAATGCGAGATACAATCCAGCCAATAATCTAACTAGCTTTGCTCCTTTGCTTTCATTCATATCATCCTACTGTACACTAGTCAGAACGTGGTCAAATGGTGGAAAATTTTCACTTTCACATCTGCTGCTGTGCACATTTGTGTCTTAATTTCCTACAACCCATTTTCAATGATAAAGCAGGTGTGTTTGAGCTAATATGGATTATTTTTAATGCACATTTTCTCAACGAAATATAGGCTTGCCGTCCATTTCCTTCCTGTTGATGCGAATAAAATTGCGAATGGCTACACATTCCTGTATATTTTATACCTTTCGGATTTTTAGACACGATTTCCGGTCAAATGATGAAATCTAAGACATTCCCATTTCAAAACCCCCCAAAAATATTTCCATTTTTATGTAGGTAGGTACACAGCCACCTACCTTTTTATACCTACCTAGCCTGCTTATCTCGGTCAAACAATCCCTTGACAGGAAGTAACAATACCGTTTTCCTCCTTTCCCCCATCTCAACTTTCTCTGAATGTCGGTCGCCCACCCACTGTTCCATTTTGTTCTTTTCCTTCTCCACAATGGAAAAATGCATTCCATATTATATTCCTCAAATGAAATCCCATATCCCATTCCTCACTCGTATTCCATTACCTCCCATAACAAACAGAAAAAGGCAAACTCAGATGATAACATACGTATGTGAAATGTCCGATGTAATATAATGTAATGTATATTCCATTGTTATTGTTGGCGCTTGGAGAGCCAAAAAAAACTCCTGGAGAAGAACAAACATGTTATCTCTTTTTATTCACCGTCCATTCTCATTCCACTTCCCCGCTCCCATCCCCCAGCCCCATCAGCATCATCATCCAGAAAACAGATATCCAAAAGGAGCCCCAGATTATTGATATGTATTGCATTGCATGTTGGATCAACATGAGGATGAGAATGATGCTGATTGTAACGGTACTGGAGAAAGTGAGACAGCTGCTTTCTACACTCCCATATCACTTGTCGTGCTGGATATTTATCCTTCTGGAGAAGGATATATATGGATCCTGTATATTTGCACTTTGGATTTACTTTAGGACTAGAATTTCTTTCAGAATATTATTCAATTCAAGTTTACATTAACTTTTTTCTCAGCTGTTAAAAGATATACTGCAGATGAGTAGTCCAGGAGGAATGAGATTTCACTATAAATATATCTCTCTGCCTATGCAATAGCATTCTTCTCTCAATTTTCCATTGTCAGAGAAATGTTGCGTGAGTTGAGAGGGAAAAATAGTGAGCTGGATGAGAAAACATGTATCTATCTATCTTTTATGCATAATCATGTCCATGACTAGTGATATGTAGTTCAGGTGTGGAGCTGGAACAGAACCAGGAACAACCAAAAACATCCTCCGTTCTAGACACGACTGACTCCTCTGAGCTATTTATGGCTTTATCACACGCAAAAATATAAAAAAAAAGTGCGAGAAAGGAATGAGAAATGCATGAGTAAATGGATTCCTTTCCTCGTTTTGTTATACATGCCTTGGAGCATATAGGCATAATAGTTGAAATGGAGTGAACTGGGAAGAGAGCAACATAAATCTAGTCCAATATTTTTGGACATGTCGAACAAAACTTTGAAAAAAAGCTATTGCTTCCATCGTGAACATAAAGTATCGAGCTTTGTACGTTGGACCAAAACACGTTTTCTTGATTTGGAAGGAAAACGGGGAAAACCTCCGACTTGAATAATATTTTGCTCTTGTTGGATGACTACTTTTTGGTTTAAAAAAAACATAAACTCGAGTTGGTTTGATTCTTGTAGTGATGATGATAACAATGAAAAGATAAATATAACAGTTTGGGTTTATTCCAATAGTGTTGTTCAAGTAGGATATGCACACGGAAGGGGAAATTGGATTGGGATGGTTTTGTTTTCCCCAAAAATATCTTCATTTTTTTGTCAGTTTCCGCATTCGTGTCTAGCACAGATAGGAAAAGAAGATGAGACCTGAATTGGGGAAAAAGATTGTTTGGTTTTTTCATTGTTTTTCTGGGCTAACGTCCCTGCTTTACACATGTCTTTGTTTTTGGCATCAAGGAAAAATGGAAACGGATGGGGAATCCGCGTTTTCCATTGTTTGTGACATGATTTCATTGAATTTTGCACGCAAACTAAAATAAACATAGAGATAATGGGATGATTGTATTCGTGTGTATTTCTCAGAAAAGATTCGAGATATTGGAGAAAGAGGATGAGTAGGAACTACAGGCAGTTTCCCTTAAATACACTAAACTTGTGGAGGTAAAGTTGATAAGGTGGTTAAGCTTGTTTTGCAACTCAATTTCCCAATCCTGCCCAACCTACTCAGGCAATGGAAACTAATGGAAAGAGTGGAATCCCATCCAATTTTATTACTTAATCAATTTCACACAGAAAACCGGAGGGTTTACCCTTATTCCACTGAACCAGAGTGAGTGAATAAGCAGGAGAGGTAGTTTGTTCCAAAAACAATTCTAGATTTGAAAAGGAGTCACGCATATCATCCTCAAGATGTATGGGATTATGCATATGTTCCAACACATGTTGTCGTTGTCGTGCCCCGCTTTCCTTTTGATTGACGGGACAAGGTGAAACGAAAGAAAAATTCAATTTACTTCGGATATTACAGTAGCAGTTGCGTTTTTACGTTGGTCTCCCTCATACTCCTGCTACGGCTCCGGTCCGGATGGAGGTGGTGGTGGTGGTTTAGAAACAACTACAGAAGGATCAATTCTTTAAGAAGATGAAGCTGTTTCAATTTCAGAGACAAACAGGCTTAGCTTCTTTTCAGAAAGCAAACCAGAAAAGGAAATACGCAATTTCGTTCTTTTGTATTGGGGACACTTTCCAGACTCCCAAATTTAGCTAAACTAGTAGGCTCCTTTAAATGAAAAACTTTTTCTTGAAAAACAAAATAGAAAATTGTTTACCTTACCGAGTGTGACCCATTCGTAGAATGACTAGTGGAAGGAAAGAGTTAAAATCCGTAACGGATCATCAAGACAAGCACATCATGAAAGTGGTCAATTTCAAGCCAGAGTTGTAAACAAAACAAGCAACAAAGTGAATCCTCCTCTACTCAATGCATCCGCTAAAAAACGTTTTTTGTTAGAATTGTATCGTATCCGCCTCATATTTCCTTTTACTTTAGTCCACCACCTTTGAACAAATTTTACAAAAAAGGAAAGTGAAAACCTTTAAAAAAAAGTGACCATTCAGGAATGGACAGAACAACAAATACAGTCACACAGACAACTTCCAAGCTTCACATTTCCAGACAGATCTTCCCTTCCTTCGAGTTTATTACATTTTCTGAGAAAATTCCAAATTATTTGTAGTCAGGATGAGGATGAATTTGTAAGAAAAAGAAGCTTTACAAAAGAGAAGCGCTTCCCGTTTTTCCCCTTTCTTTTTCTCAACATTTTTTTTTCAAGAGAAAAAAATGAAATGAGAGTTGCCTCGGAATGTATATGGATGTAGGGATAGCTTAAGCATCCCACATTATTCTCTCGTTTCAAAACATTTCACTGGAAAGAAAATTAAGAGAAGGGAGAGAAAAAAATGGTGAATTGAGTCACTTTTATAGTAAGCACGTGTTCTTTAGGCCAACATGAATGTGGATGAGTCTTCCACAATAATAGAGCTAAGCCAAGCAAGGGATATCGAGTATATCGCGCATTACTTATATCTCTTTTTTAGTATAAGGCCATATCATAATCCAGCTTTTTTGTCCATTTCCTCCCTCTTCCCCTTGAATAGCTTATTGGATCACTTTTTAAGGATGCCTTAAGGCAGATCAACTCAAGTGTGAAGGAAAGGGGGAGAGAAAGCAAAGCAGACATAAAGTCTTCTGCCTTTTCTCCGAAAGATTTTTTCCCCTTGAGGTGCTGGTGGTGAAAAGAACACGAAAATGATAATCCTCCGTCACAATATTTTACACCATAAATACTTATATATGTATCCTTATAATGAAAAATTGTTTGCGTGTTATATTTCCACCTAAAAAATCTCACTCCCCCATTGACTGGGAGTTATGTGAGGATGGCCATATCTTATGAAGAGTTATTTCACGGAGGCGTTTTTATTATGCTTGCGCTTCCACACAAATATAGAAAAATTGGATGATGATCATCATCATTTCAAAGAAAGGGACACATTTTCTCCCAAGAATAGAGGAGTCCTACTAAGAACACACACATAACAGGGAAAACTCCTCCGTTTTACTCCATTCATATCCATTTTTAGACTGGGAGCTTCATCATCATAAAAATAGAGCCCGTGTTCCGAGTAACCACCACCACCACAAAACATTCTCAGCCCAATCCCATTATAAATGAATGGCATTATTATTTGTATCGTGTGTCCCATCTTGGCCCCAGCTTCATCATTGAAAATAGCGTTATTCCCAGAATTGAAAATTACTCCGATGTAAAAATCCCCATTATGGGTTGTGTTAAGGAGCAGTAAAAATAACCAGCTAGCTACAATCCGATGTCTGAGACCACCCACCATAAAACTGTATACATATTAGCTAGAACATACATGCCTTAAGAATGAGCTTGAAAATGACACGATGATCATGATGATCATGAAGGAACACGTTGCGACATATGACCCTCATCATTTTTATCCCTTAATTACAGCCAATTTTTTATGGGCTCATCAGGTAACAGTGGGAAAATGGGGAATAAATAGCTGTGTCACCTAATTTGTTAAAATGACATGATATAATGGGTTTATGACACGGAAAAAAATCTCCCCTCCTTTCATCTCCCATTATATTTACTTTCCCTCCAGGTTCTTTCATGGCTCCTGGAGTCTCCTCAGCATCAGTTACAACATCGCTGAGAGTGAACGTAATGTCGTTGCCGTGTCGTAATTCCTAAATCGTATGTTTTTCCTTCTCATATAAGTCAAGACAGCAACATATATCTACATCACCATCATCATCATCACCACCACCGCCAGCAAGATTAAAAAACGACAAAAGCCATTATTACAATTGATCCATTTACTTAAAGGCATCATCATCCAAAGGCGATCCATTCATTCCAAGATATTTCGACATGCTCCATAAATATATACATATGGGCTGGGATAGAATTACACATGTGCCTGGTTGAAAATCTATCTCCCTTTCGGTCTTATTCCTTCCTTCAAAAACTAAAATCTTCGCTTTAGCCCTTTTCTGTCCTCCGCTATTATTTCTATATATATGAGTAAATAAAGGAAAGGAGAGGAAAAAAACGGGAGCAGGGTGAAAGTAAACTGGGAAAGCATGCCAAAAAAAAACTATGGCGAGATCGATTTTTTTTCATTCTCCTTTAACCAACCATGTATACACCATCAGCATCAGCATCATGCATGCTGGTAAGTAAAGTCCCTTCACAAACTTACACTGGAAGGGTAAGAGTATACCATTCCAGCAATGTAGTCCCTTTTCCAGTTTTTTTGTTGTTGTGACTGGAAAGAGAAAAGAGCAAAAGGAGGGAGAGAGAAAACTTACACTTTTGTGTGAACTATGTGAAAAAATAGAGGATCCAGAGCCGCTTGAGGACTTTAGGCTATGGCCATATACTCTATAGATATTCCTAATTCTCATCTCCACTTTTACTTATCCAGAGAGAAAGGAGGAAGGAACAACATATAAAGAGAGAAAGGGGTCGTAATATGGAACTTTCACTTGGAACATATCACTTTACTCCAGTTTTTTTCTCTCGAAAAGTATATGCGTACTTTATACAACGACACTAAACCACTTGGGCTCCCTTCATTTTCTCTCCTAGATGCTCATACCAAGGAATGTAGACCTAAATAGGAATGTGTCTTTTGTAATGTAATATGTAATGGAATGGCAAAGAAATAACGCGGGAACGTACAGAAGCACATACGCCAATATATTCCTACACAACAGCTTCTTTTTTTTCCTCGACAAATTTTTCTTCCTTTGATGTTTCCTCACATACGAGACTAGATCCATACATGGATATAGATATGCTCAGATAGAATATCTCATATGCTTAATAAGTTTGTTTTTTCCCTTTATAAGAGGTGCTGTTTGATACCTAATATGGTGCACATATGCTCCAGCACAGTCAGTTTTTTTTCCTTCAACTTATTCCTTCCTCATATATCCCTCCATTTCTCCATTGCTATATGAGAGGAGAAAGTCGCCTGTGCTCCCCTTTTTCCCACATTATGTAACGTTGGCCCTTTTCTTCTCTCAGTTCCTGCAAATGTGGGGAAGATCCTTGATATGAGGATATGTGGAAGAGGACGAGAGGGAGCAAAAGTGAAAGCCGCTAAGTACACTCCTGCTATGGTTTGTTAGCAGTTGTAGAGGAGTCGGAGAGAGGAGCGAGTTAGCTGGAATAATATGTAGGACGGAGGGAGAGGAGAGAGAGGATGGATAAAATTCAGAAATTGCATGGACTATTTTTTTTTCTTCTCCCTTTCCCCTTTTTGTCTTGCAGGAGCAGTCCTGAATTCCAATGTGTTTTCCTCTCATCTCCTCATTTCCCTCTCCTTTCTCACTCACTCAGGGCCTTGCACTACCGTATCTTCCCCTTTTTCTCGTGTTCATTACTCTACATAGGAGGAGGATGGGAAGGAGGGAGCCCAGAGAGGGAGAAAGAGCAAACGGGGAAAATTGTTTGGAAAGAGAGAAAGTCTCAAAAAGCTACGTTAGGAATTTAACCCAGCTCATATATATGTGGGAATAAAAATCTGTGATCATGTTCAAAAAAAAAAACTATAGTGCTATGATTGCGTGGAGAAAGTGATGTAGATGTAGAAGTAAAGGCAGATAAAAAACGGGTATAGATATATGTATAAATTTGTATCTGAGAAGGGGAAAGAAATGAGGCTGCTATTTATATGGTGTTGGTGGTTGGTGATCCAGTGACCAAAAAACAAAGATAAAAAAAAAGTTGGCAATGACTCCTTATTATTCTCTCTCTATTTCCCTCCATATAAAAATTCATTTCTTTGGAGGAGTTTTCCAATAGTGAAAATAAAAACTTTCTCTCTGCTGTGGTATAACTATATCAGGTTAGGTTCTTGGGTGATTCCACATAGATGGATATTTTTTTTCACTGATCTACTCTATAGGATCAGACAAGGGAAATGGTGAGAAATGAATCGGAGTGGTAAATTGGAAAAATATGCAATGGTAGGCGGATCTTTTTTTTGGAAAGCTCTTAATTTCCCCTTCTATAAGTAGGGGTTAAGGTTTAGTATATGGAGGTTTATGTATAATTCACGTACTGCATTGTTTTTTATGGAGGGTCGGCCCTGATTTCCCTCTAATGATCACACAATGATTTGAGTCCTCAACTGGGATTTTTTGGTAGTTTTATTCTACTTGGAAGATAATTTCGTGAGAAGTATTTCATTTCAGAAGGAATACATTCAACCTATGTGTAATCCCTATCATCTGTGATAGTGATAATGCATATGGTAGGGATATGATAAAAAATGGATGTTTTTTTGTTTGAAATTCTCGAATATATCAACTCTAGTCATTTGAGTACATAGGACAGAATAAAAAAACATGGTTTGGACTGGAGCATACGATACCCGTGACAATCCGAAGCATCCTATCTTCCCCTTCCTTTCTCCGGCACCGCCATACCGTATTCGAACCACCGCACCGCCGCTGCCACTTCTTTCTTTCAGTTTCCGGCTTGAGGCTTATTTTCCCACAGGGCCCTTCATTTTCCCTATTTTTAAGCGAGTCTCAAGTCTCTTCTGCTCTTCACTTCTTTGGTTTAGAACATCACCAGCAACATCACTCTTGGAAAAAAAAATACGTATGTAGTATTTTTTTACACGGAGGAAAATATTCCCTTTGCTCCTCTCCCCGTTCGTTTTTCTTCCTTTGCCAAAATACCAGAAGTGAAAAAGACTGAAAAGAGCATATATTATATTAGCCATGGCGTAACGTGTAACGGAACGCTTTCGGATCCCTCTTATTTCCCTTTCATATTTATTCCATTTTTTCCCAGCTTCTCAGCATTTGTGTAAAACCAAGCATGTCCGACCGTGCCGCTGCTACATTAGCAACATTGGCCGTAAGCAGCCTTGGATGTATAATGTGACTGGGGCTGTTTTTTTCTAATGGCAAATTTTATTATGCCGACGGCATAGCTGACAATATTTAATGGAACTTGGGGGCAGAGGATATCACAAGAAGAGTTGAAGACATGTAAATATTTTTCTGTCATAGCTCGCCAATTCATCTGTCCGTTATGGAAGTAACGTAAATGGCAATAAAACAATATTGGAGGAAACTGTGAACTTTTCGAGTTTCTGGGCCAGAACTGCTCAGATGACTCTCCAACATCTCAAAAGAATGGTGAAACATGATAATAATGACGAGGATGTCACCATTTACTGGTGGAAAATAATGGCCAACCATATCTTTTTAAAACTATGATGGTCTTATAGTTCCCCCCTGTTTTCTTACCCTTCATGATGATGTGATGATGAAATAAGACGGAGAAAAAAATTACAGAAAAAGGAAAGCAAGCCAAAAGTCAGGAAAAGGAGAGAGAAGTCATCATCATCTGAAAGAAGAAGGAACCAAAAAAAGTACATATGGACGTAGAGAGAGATGAAGAAGGTCTCAGATGACTAATATCGACTTTTCCTTGCCCTAGCTCTGCTCCTGGCAAGTTCTCCAGTTTTTTCGCAAGGAATGGATGAACAAGGAGAGAAAAATGTAACCAAGTATGAAGTGAAAAAGGGACGAAAAGGAGGATGGATCTTGAACCAAAAAGAGCAAAAAGAGAATTCACAATAGAGAAAAAAACTGTACAACTGACGAGGACTGTAGAATGATGATGGGATATGGGCTGGGATGATGATTGTGTATTTTTCCTCCTTTTATTTCTACCATGATGGAAATGGAATGTGGCATTATAAGGTCAAAGATATAAGCGGAACAGGGAAATAAATTAGAGGTAGATCCTCCATGAGATAGATCTGTACAGAGTTGGAAGGAAAAGAAAAACTTCTCTCTTCCCATCTTTCACCTTCCATATCGCAATCAAGGAACAAAAAGTCAAACTAAGAGCCAGCCTGCTCCTTTCTTAGCTGGTGGAAAAGGGGAAAACAAGTAGCGAACTACTTAGCCACTTAACCAGCTATTATTTGTTAGTTGTCAGAGGAAAAAAAAAGATGAGATAAAAGGAGACGGGATGATGATAAAAAATTACTGAGAACACCGGTCCAGCTTGTTCCATATTAAGGTGGAACAAATGGTGTAAGAGAAAATGAAATGAAAGTTTTTTTCTCCGGCGAAAGTGGATTTTTATTCATTTGTAGAAATACAAACTTCAGAATGGTCATATTGGCCATACTTGACGTGAGTTTTAAAGTGTTGTTGAGCATTTCATTTGTTTTTTCTTATTGAATTGGATTTTTTTTCATTTAAAACATCTTCTATTTGTTTTGGTTTGTTTTGGGAAAGAGCTAATTAGAAGTTGGTTGACAATCTAACTTGTTCCCAAGCCAAGAATGACCTGAAGCTCATCATTAAAGAATGAAAAGTTTTTTAGAAAAGAGAGAAATGGGATGGAAGGAAAGTAACGGAAAGATTTCTCATCTAACAAAAGTCAAATAAAAAGATCCACTTGTTTCTTTTTTTTGGCAGAGAAGAAAAGTAAAACAAAAGGGGAAATTCCAGGTTTAGCCTCCGGCCCAGGAGAAAATTAAGCGCATGGCTCTATACCTAAGTATAAAACCTTCCCTCAACATCCTGATCATCCTCCCTTGTCGTAATCACGGAACCATTCTCATATTCTATCCAAAAACCTTTGAATGGAGGTGATTGGAAGGAAAATTGAAAACAAGAGGGGATCTCCCTCCCTTATCATGTTGCAATCATCCTTATCATATGATTGCATCACAAGGGGATTAGTAATAGAAGACTTATCCGTACCACTGCCTCCAAGACAAAAATTTGAGACGACGGCAATAAGCCAATGCCACATTTCCCCCCGCCATCACCATTATCATAATATGTATCATTAGTATCGACATCCTCATTACTCACCCCTTTCCGATTCGAAAAAAAATGATTTCATACAGAAATATAGCTTATTCATACATACTCACATCCTATCATCATCCCTACCCCTCCCATCATAGATTTTAGATTACACTGTACACATGTTTTATCAAATATTTATAGCCTGGCCCTGGCCGAATTTCTTTCTGGAAGGATGGCAAGATTGTGAAAAAATCTCAGTCTCCCCACTCCATTTTTCCTGGTCAGAGGACAAGTTGGATGCGGGAAGATAGTGATGAGGATAGCTACGTGCTCCATTGAACACGAGAAGAAATCACCGTCATCGTCACCATCTTCATCATCCTCAGTCTTCCTTCACTCTTCTATACCCCCATCCTCATGGATAAAGGATAAGGAAACCTCAGCCCCTACTTGGCTCTCCGCTACGAGCCAGGAATATAATGGGATGGGGGATGACAATAAATGATACAAAAAAACATACAATGTCAACTTTTTTTCCCTTCTCAATGAATCCAAAGGCAATCCAACATCTTCAACCTTATCTCTCCCATCTTATATCATTCCTGTAGCTGCCACCATGATACTCTGCCACTGCCACGGTTCGAGAGCCTCGCTTCCCATTGAGTGATGTTCTCTGGACGTGAAAACGACTTGGATCTCTGGTGGATCAAGGGAAAAGAGAAAGTGGAGGAATGGAGGGTTAGCATAGAGCCATATTATATATTTAGTATGCTCCCTCCTTGTTTCCTTCGCTTCACTCACTGCACATACTAAACTATAGTGGCTTGGCTCTGGCTTCATTTCCCTCGATATATTTGTTTTATGCTGAAGGAAGCTAAAATAACTTATACATGTATTTTTTATGGAGCAAGAGGAGACGAAGACGAGAGGAAGAAAGGTGTTCTCCAGGGACGATGTCCAAAGTCAAATAAAATGATTCCTTGGGAATATACAAAAAAAAGTTGTATTGGCATTGGCAGCCCCACTACAATGTGAGAGGAGAAAGTGAGTGAGTGAGCAAGTTGGAGAGTTGACTTGAGAGTCGAAGTCTTTTCACTACATATTTCCCTCCTGTGCAGATATATAAAAGGGGATGGAAGAATTGAGAATTAGATGAGAGAGACAGAGACTGGGAGAGAGATCTGTTTATCTCCATTCCCAACTTTCTTCAGAGAAATGTACACAGACTAGTCTCCATCTTATTGGGGACTAGTGGAAAACAAGAGTGGCAGTTAAGGCTGGAGTAATATGGATGTTTTATTGCACATATTGTGCTGGTATTTGGGCTGAGGGATAGGGCTCTGTAGAAAGTTAAGCTCCTCTTTCTCGGACTATATCAATTTTTTATCATGATCATTGCTATAGTCATCCTCATCACCATCAGGGGCAAACACACCATCAAGATCGGAATTGGACGGGAGAGAAAGTGGTGCAGGGAGGTGGGAGGTTGAGTGGAGGTGATGGGAATAAAAAGGGTTAAAGCATGATGATACAACGTAATAAAAAGGAACACAAAAAAAAAGAAGAAGTTTTCTTGTTTGCTAAATTTTCTACTTTTTTTATGCTGGGGGAAATCAACATAGTTTTTTTCTTCTTAAGTAAGTGTAGTTAGGCTTATATGTATATGTATGTGTATGTAAGGTTATGTAACATCAAATCAACGACAATGACTTTATAGCAGAGATGATTTTTACCGAGGGCAGGGAGAGCTCCAACTTTGACTTGATTTGCAACTTTGCTAAGTGCTCTTGAGCTAGAAGTTTGGGAATTTATCGGAAGGGGTTTGTTAAGGGATGTTTATAAATTGAATTTTACTCTTTTTGTTGCCCGTCCTTACAATTTTCTATCAATATTGACTTATCTTACTCTGTACTTATGTTGGTCCAATTTTGAGTAACGAGGCGGGTATACAAAGAACTTTTGGTAATGAGATCCAATTGAAATTTGTTTGCTTCAGTTTGACTTTTGATGTAGCATTTTAACTGACAAAAATCAACTTTTATTATCCTTGTCAATATAGCCATATGTCCAGTGTCCTTATCCCATGAGTCTGGATTACAAAAGGATCCATTTCCTTTTAAAGTTACTGTTATTCAGGGTTCTTAAAACACTTGAAACAAAACATGAAAGGTGATTTCTTTAGAGGTCGGAATTGATGAAAATTTAAAACTAAGTAATCCAGTTAAAAATACATTCTATGACTTTATCAGAAGCTTTTTGAATGGAGACATTTGTAAAGGCAAAAATTTGATCATCCTTCATTCATCCAATTAGATTAACGCATTTTAATTTGGGTCGAGCATGCAAACAATTCTTACTCATTAGCGATGTAACATTATGATTGGTGTTGTTGCTTCAGTGAGTCTGATATGACATCAGAGCAAATTAGCAAATAAAAACCTATAAATTAGCCTTCCAAAGAGATTCTAATCTTCCCAATTTGATGAAAAGTAAACTAAAAATTGAATATACGATTAGTATTTTCTGATAATTAACTTTTTATTTCATCACTAATTAACTAATGGATATTTATCCATCCATCTACGACGTACTTTTTCTAGCTCCACTTTTCCGTTAATATTCTCATGTTTTAGTGATTGTAATCTTTTCAATAGTTAATTAGTGGTGAGATGGACTAGTTATTAATAACGAATAATTAGTTAATTATCAAAAAATACTTATCGTGTATTTAATAGTTTTTATTTACTTTTCATCAAACTGGGAAGAATGGAATCTCTTTGGGCGGGTGTGTTTCACCGTAGTTTCATTAGCATCAGTCTTTTTCTTTGCATGATACGATATGATGCTTCAAGTTTCATACACGAAAATCGTGCCAATGGAATGTCTTGTTAAATTATGATATTGTGATATCAATGGTTAAATAAACCCGTTTATTTTTTAACGAGAATCTTATGAAAAGCTTTTTCCCAGACATAGGGTTATGAGTTAAACAATACATAATTAGATTAGTTTTAAATTTTCATCAATTCCGACCTCTAAAGAAATCCCTTTTCATGTTTGAATTCGACTTCATTAACAACGGAGAATATTTGATTTTATTCATATTTTGTCATTTGTGGCATCAAATATAATTATTTATATGACTATTCATCACCACAAGCGTATCAACTCACTACGATCGATCGTCAGCTCCACATAACCCTGCTCCAATTTAATTTCTATTCCTATCCAACTGAATTATTAAAAGCATAATATCTGGATGATGACATAAAGCTATTATTTCCATGTTCATTTTTTTTTCTCCATCGACTTTTCTCTCCCCACATCTCACTCTCATCTGGATTGATTGAGGGAAGCTGAAATGAAAAAGGACAAGCTATGCATACATTAATATGAGGAATATCCTTACATGAAAAGGCTTTCATCTGGATTCTGGATCCAACTCCTTTTCAATTTACTTCCCATCATCAAAAAACTTCATCTGGATGCACATCCCACTTTTGGTGATTCCGTTGATTTTAAATAGCTTCATTTCACTTTATATGCAGACTCCCGCTCTCAACTTAACTTGTCACTGTCACCCTTTCTTCTATTCAGATAAATAGTTAGGTAACCCCTTATCCGGCCTGTATATCCCACCTCCCACTCAATCTACCATATTATTATCCCCATTTTCCATCCCATCCTCTTCCACAAGAGAAGCCCTGAAAAGAACCACCGCTTTTGTGTAAATCGTATCCTTTGGCATCCTTGCATGAGGCTAAGTTTGAATAAGAAGTTATTTAAACAGGGAGCGTTAGAGCTTTCACTTTTTAAAAGCTTTTTTTTTCAATCCTGAAATGTTTAAAGTAATGACATGGCTAGGATCTCTTTGGCTAGCCTACAACTGGTAATGACATTTATCCAGATTTTCTCCTCTCTCAAAAAAAACCGAAGGAGCAATCCCAGAAAAACTTCTCCTTTGAAAGTGACGCTGAAAAAAACTCTTCTTTCTTCCGGTAGCAAAAGTAGCATTACGGCTATAATACCTTCCTACTCCAAAAAACTGAACGATGGAGGGGGACAAAGAGACAACCGACCGCTTATACCGCACATTATTACCAAACGTTGGGACATGTCTTAGAAGCTGAGCTCCTTTCCAGAAAGTCTAGTTGGGAGACCTTCCTTTTATCTTTTTTTATTGTCTCCTTAAGATAAGTGTTTACTTTCTTAATAGCTTGTTGAGATCTCAAGTATAGTGTGCTTGAGGATTTTTCAAAAGTCGCAATCATCATCATCATCATCCTCATTCCAGCCATTTTCATAATCATACAACATAACCATATTTATTCCTCAGACTATCACAATCCATATTTCGGCCTTGGAGCCATATCCAAAGTTACAAATTGTCTAATGCAAAGAAATAACGCACCCATTCCCAACCTAAGTGTTTACCTTCCGTTGGAAAGTTTTGGAGTTGAGTGGTGGAGAGCAGACTTTTTGAAACCATGTTGGACTCCGCAGTCCAATCGGATTGCAAGCAATTTTATTTTTGCTCTTGAAAAAAAAAGTTTGTTTTTGTAGTTGCTAAATCTACTAGTGAAACATTTCAAACTACTTGTTTTAATATAGCGGATTGGCTTATCTACTTTTTCTGTGAAAATGGGTAATATTGCGTTGTGGTCTTCTCCACTCCAAATCTAATTCAACTTGTCACACACTCTCCCTCCATATTTATAAGTATTCATGTTATGCTTCTTTAGGCTTTATACCAAAATACATTTCTATTTTTTTATTCTAGTCATTTTAACTTTGTTACTTTCTCCTTCCTACATATCCTCATCCTCATCGTCATATTATCTGCTTATGTAGAAACCACTTCATACAAAATCATCCTTGT
>JAQGAH010001000.1:0-20288 GCA_034696885.1 Lepidocyrtus paradoxus | reverse complement strand
GCATTATCCGACTTTTTGACTTAAATACAACCAAAAATCCTTAATGACCATACATCATTTACATATTTAACATACCTCACCTGAAAGCTTTGCATGCAACTCCACAACTTCAACATAAATTCATCCCAGCAATCAATATATGAACAACAAAATAAAATATAATTATCCATTAACGTTCGAATTATCTCATCAACACCACCACACAATATCTCATCATCAAATCCAGACGCTCTCATCCTGCTCCTCTTCATCATCAGTTCCGGTTCACGAAAATCCGTGTCCGCATCCACCACCGCACGCTTCACAACAAACTCGAGTCATCATTTTTTTCATACTTTCGGAGCAAAAAATTAATCAACATGTTTTACCTGATCATGTTCATAATCATCATCATCCCATCCATCACTGATGCACAACTGCAAACTATGCAAACGCACGCACAACTCCCTCGGCACACGCACCCAATTTTTACCAAAACGCACCACCAACAGCCCCCACCACCACCTCCACCTCCAACTAGAAAAAAATTATTACATAAAACTATCCCATACATCACACATCCTTCAAGACCATAGCTCTCAGCAGAATACCTTTTTATTACGACCTTGTCAGCCATGTGCATAAGTGCTCAATAGCGCTCGCGATAATAACAGGTAATGTGTCCAAGAAGAGCCTCCACCACCATCATAACGCTCAATTAATCATTTTCATAACTACAGCCATTTAGCATATTTCATACTCCCTCACCATACCTCTCATATTTCCTCAACACGATCTTTCTGCAGAATAAGTATTTTGTAAAAAGCTGTCCAAAATAGGATCCTCTGACTATCATTATGCGTGCACTTGCGTCTTTTTTTTTTGCAATGAGAAGAAAAAGACTAAAAAAGATTTTGTTGCGTTGCTTCTTTTGTGGTCTCCTGCAAAAAAGGGGTATAGCTATATCCGCATCACGGCGATACGCGATGATATTGATAACTTGATGACACTGTCCATGATCATGATGCCATATTTTTTAACAAATCATTCAAGCCGTGTGTGGATATGCATGAGAATGAATTTTGTTCAAACATCATTATTAACTTTAGATGATGCTTGCCTTCATGCCTTTAGCAGTTTAGCCTTTAATGCTAAAAATTCTCAGTCATGGTTTGGGAGTTGGATG
The DNA here is from genome assembly GCA_034696885.1 of Lepidocyrtus paradoxus. NCBI lineage: Eukaryota > Metazoa > Arthropoda > Collembola > Entomobryomorpha > Entomobryidae > Lepidocyrtus > Lepidocyrtus paradoxus. The sequence goes on along the minus strand of JAQGAH010001000.1, from coordinate 19,123 downwards.
GAGTTGACTTGCAAAAATTATTAAAAAATTGTTGGGGTAATTGAATTAGTGGGATTGAAGGACATGGAAATGTTGAGTATTGTGGGGGTGGTGACAGTTTTGATTGGATTGCTGTCGGGTCCGAGCAGTTGTCAGGTTTCGCTGGGGAAGTTTGTGTACAATGGGCATGGGCTGAGGGGAGAGGTATTGCATCCTATCAAAATTACCACCATAAATAGGGATAGTGTATGGGCCATTTTTAATTTTAAATTTTTTATTATAAAAGGTCATCGTGTTGAATGAGAGGCAGTACAGGATCAAAGGGTTTAGTTATGATGGAGGTGGGCCTGCCGTCTGGCACACGGTACGTTTCTTTCTTTTTTTTGAAAGTTATTATTTTTAGTAGGGGGGTTATTTGTTAGAAGTTTAATATTTCATTTAATTAATCAGGGGATGAGGAAGGGGGCTGTTGGGGTTTATTCTCAGGATGCTTATGCGTTCCGGAATGAGAATGACAATTGCGAGAGGCTGGGGAGGCGGTATAATGGGAAGGATGTTGTGATCACGCTGCCGAGGAATATGAGCATTTCGAGGGATCTTGAGAGCATTGCCGTTTATTGCTACCGGTTCTGTCATAATTTCGGGCATGTGAAGGTTGAGGACTAATTGATTAACTAAATTAAGAGAATAAAGCTAGAAAGCCGGAAGGTTTGAAATGGGATTGGTTCTTTGGCCAGGTTCCCAGGGGGCTGAAGGTTCCTCAGGCTCCTAAGGGGTTGAATGGTGGTGGGACTTGTAGGACTGGGCATGCTCCTTGTTCCAGGGATGGGACTAGGGATAATGCGGTATGTCAGGATGGTAGGGGGAGGGAAGGGACTTGCCCACTGAGTGGTGGTGGGAATACTGGGAATCGGGGTGGCGGAGGGAGGAGAGGGAATGGTGGTGGTGGGAGGAGACCGCCAACCACTAGGAGGAATGTTGGCAGGTTTGGGAATGTTGGGCCGAGAAGGATCGGGAGATTTACAAGTCATGCGAATGGGGTTGTTGGGGATGTCAGCATTCTGAATGATAAGCAGTTTCGGGTGAGAGGGTTCGGGTATAATGGGGCAAGGGGGAAGACAACATATTTTCTGCTCATGGAGAAAGGGGCCGCTGGGATTTTTAGCGTGAAGGGATGGGCCGTGCCTGATGAGTGGGGAAGGTGTGGAGGACTGCGCGGGTATAGGAATGAGGATCTCGTCATTACCGTTCCGGATGAGATCAGTTTGGGGAGGGATGTGGGGGCCATTGCTGTATATGACTATGAGAGTTGCGTTAATTTTGCGCATGTGAGGGTACCGGATGATTTGGTTGTTGGGAGTGGGAGGGGGCCGAGAGGGAGGAAAGTTTGTCTGCCTTACTTTAGGCCCTGCTCCAGGTAACGTTTGAGTTGTTTGGGCTAGAATTTACTTTTTGGTGCGTTGGGCTGAATTTGTTCCGGTTTTGTTTATTCCAGGAGGGATACGAAGAACGATGGCGTTTGTCGGAGCAGGCGAGGGACTGAGACGACGTGCTGAGAATGGACTAATGGTTTTAAACGGGGTTTGGAGTGTTTAAAAAGTAATTATAGCGCATCTCAACTAATTTTTACCGTAAAACTTTTGTATTGTGCGACAAAGCTTTATTTATTCAATTATCCTATTTTGTTGTTAATTTGTGTGAATAGTGTGGATGTTTTTTATTATTTCAAGTTAATGAGTTATACAAATACAACATATGTAGTAGTAAAATTATTATTTCAAACGAAATATTAATTAACATTCATGAACTTTTAGATATCATAAATTCCGTTCATTTCCGTTTACCCTTCTTCGCCTTCTCTAAACTTTAAAAGGATGTCCAACACACCCCTCTGCTCCTTGAACGCCTTGAGCAAGTGGTTGCAGCAGTCATTCCCTCTCTTCTGCATGATCTTGTAAAACTCTCGAGTTCTCTCAGAGTCATTTCTTATACTTTTCTGGATGGACAGAAATGTTGAACTGTCAATTTAAAATTTCCTTCTCGCCATCAATTCCATTATTCAATATAAATTATTTGGCTAAAGGAATTTTACCAGGTGGGCCTCGTCATCATCTCCCAAGACCTCCACAGAGTTAAGATAAGCAAGCACGCCGGGATACATCATTGTTCTTTCTACTAGCACCAGTTGATTTTGTCTTATGAAATTTTTAAATGCGTCCGGGTCGGTGGCGGTTGAGGATTTCCCATGCTGTTGTTGCTGTTGTGGTGGTGTCGTTGTTGATGGAGCAAATCTGTTCTTGAGAGCATCTACGCATAAATTACATTTTTCATTTAAAAAAATCTAGAAGCCCTAATTAGCAAACAATGAGAAAATCCAACGTCTAATACCCGCATATGACTTAGCTCCAACACCCTCCAGTGCACGGGCTAACACGTCCAGCGTTGTGTCGTCAGTGGCATTGCCGACCCACTCTTCGATAACTTCAAGGATGACCCCTTCTAGGTTCAGTTTGTCGTGCAGTTTCTTAAGCCGGAGTTCTTTAATCGACGCTGAACCGATATTCAACGACATGGCAAGATTGGACCATTTGTCCGTTAGGATGGAGAAGTTTCTGGGTTGGGCGTTCCTTATCGTGAGGATGACGTCGTGGAGTGTGCAGTCTTTAAGGAAATTACATGAGGTTTGGAAGTACTAATTTTTTAAATATGTAATTTTTTTTTACTAATCAGTGATCAGGTACTTTTAATAACTTACCCTCACTGTCTACAATCACCGTTCCAGCCATTTTACCGTATTAGTAGCAGGATAAATTATTAAATTGGAAAGGGGTTGGATTTAGTAAATCCACACACTCAACTTCTCAACTGTTCAGCATACTCATCCGTTGGATGAGAGTATATTGGAATTTTGAGCACCATATCATGTTGCTATATACAGAGCACAGTGTATGAGATTCCCTGGTTTGGCTCCACAATCCAGACCTACCATATCAAGCTTATCATCATCATCCTCTGCCCATATTAATGTCTACACTGAACAATGGGGCCTATATAAGTGTTAAATCTATAATGCCGGGCAGATAAGATATATATTTGAAAACAGCAGCATATTTTTTTTTGCAAAGTGACGATATGATACCATTCATAATATGTTACCATTTACTTCACCAACAACTTCATTTTTTCATATGTGCAGCCATTTCCATATTAAAAGAAGCGTGGGAAGAACCAGGTCATTCGGACAATGCAAAAAAGGTCAATATTGGAATTGGAAGTGGACAGGTAGAACTGAGAACGGGATTGGCTGGTGACCAAACAGAATGTATGAAATAACCTGTTAAGGAATATTAAGGATAAGAGCACAGTTTGATCATTCAACGGCCATTCGAGATGGAATCTGGAATGGCACCTTCTCTTTGCCTGGTGTAAAAATCTGCGGTTGGATGAAAATTGATTCCGACCCAAGCAACTACTCAATCTAAATTAGTTTCAGCAAAACTCCCTCATAGTTAAACCGGTGTTTTGGCAAAGCCAAATTAGGAATAAACTAGCAAGGAAACTCAACAATGGACAACTTCCAGCTTGTTGTGGGCAACATAGGTTTGTCTATGATAATTTGTGTCTTTATGTCTGTTAATAGTTAAATGACTCCATTCAAAATTACGGACTTTCCAACCTATCCAATGTAAATCATTCCCGTTTCTTTATCATACGTAATCACCTGCTAAAACAGATTGCTAATTTTTAATAATTTCTCAGAGTGCCCCATCAATACTGTGGTTTTAACCATCCAGCCATCCCCAGTAAACGATAAATGGCCTATATTGGCAATGGGATTGAATGTTGAAAACGAACATATTAAAAAGTTTAGGAAGGATCTGCTCCTTGACAAAATCACCCATATGGAGATAATGTGTGAGGTGCTCGAGTTGTGGATAGCGGGGAACAGAAGTACTCCAACGCTGGGTAAACTTCTCAGTGTCGTGGAGGGGCTATGTGGAGCCAATGATGCTGGAGGTGAGTACAAAACTAAACTAGGTTATAATTTTTCATCTAGCGAATCGATCGATAAGGAAACTTTCAATTCTTCTCCACAGAATCCCTCCGGCTCCGCTTCCATTTACCCTGCAAAGCAGCAGACGGCAATCCATCAATCCACTGGAATGACATCCCTACTCCATTCCAAACTCGGATAACCGAAACCTTCCAAAATTTCTTTCCTTCTTTGAGGTTCTCGAACACTTTGCCCCAGTTGAATGGCGCTGCGCTGATACAGCTAATGACTGGGAAGAAACCTCAACTCTTCGTTCACCCTTTCCCTGAAACGCTGCCCTACTACATCAACCGGACCCTCGTCACCAGAAACGTCATTTCAAAACAGATTTTTGAGCAAGACTCTGAAGATATTTTCCTATTCAGCCGAATGGATCCATCTGAATTGAGCGCGCTGGCTGGAAGCATGCTTACCGGAAGCTCGAGCGAGCAGCTACTCTACTCTGTGACAGTCAAATTCATGATTCTGGACAAACCCCATCACTTTGAGACGATCTGTGAAAAGAATAAGTACCCGGTCCATTTGCTTAAGAGGGAAGATGATGGGAGGCTGCGATGGATCAGATCGACCGGAAGGATGGACAATTTGCAAAAATACGTTGACCAGTCGCAAGATGAGTTTGATGAAGAGGCGTTTTGCAGACATTTGAATTCCGAGACAACTTCTGTGCTCATTTGCGACAGTCCGGGAATCGGCAAATCCGTTCTCTTGGCCCACATTGGATCCACTCTCAGCCAGCTCGGCAGGACTGTAGTATTTATTGCGTTTATCGAGTTCATAAAACAGGTCAAGTCAATTGAAACGGAGGATGAAATTAAGATGATTGAGGTTGCGTTGCAAAAATTGACCAGGGAGGGAGTTGTCCATTCCAACACAGAGGAAACAATCGTCACCTTTGAATTGCTGCTCGACGGCTTTGACGAACTGGACTCGGCGGATTTTGAACTGGCGCGTTCAATATTGAGTAAAATCTCAACTTTATTCAAATCCACCCGTCTTTGGGTCACCTCCCGTCCTCACTTGACAAACGAATTGGAGACTAGCCTGAACGTTCTTGGCTACAACATCCGCCCTTTTAACGCGCAAGACCAGGTTCAGTTCTTGTCCTCCTTCTGGTCGCGAAAGAAGCCGTTGGATAAAAGAAGAAGTAGACGATTTGCACGAAAGTGTCTGGAATCGTTAAATTCAAGAATGGACTCTCGTTCCCAGAATATTGCTGGCATCCCTCTCCAGTGCCTGTTAATTGGGGAAGTTTACGAGAAGGATGCGGTGGAATACGCACGGGTGGGTGGCGATGCAGCCTTGGTTGGGATTGAAATCAGAACAATCACAGATCTATATCGGCGCTTGATAAGAAAAAAGATTGACAAGTACGAGTCCTTAAATGGCAAGTTGGCTGAGGACGAATTGATGGGCATTCATGCGCGACTTGGTTTGGAGTTGATGTATCCCGATGAGATGGAAGCACTCAGGCTGGGACCCATTCGACCTGACTATGACGAATTGTACAAGGTGGGGATCATCGTGAAATCTTTGAGCATGGAATCATCTTATGTGTTTATGCACTGGACCTTTGCTGAGTATTTCGTTGCTTGGTTTGTAGTGGATAAACTAGTGGAGGGGGAGTGGTCGGGGGAGATTAATGCGTTTTTTCTTCATTCTATTTTGGATATCGTGTACTACAAATTCGTACAGCCAGTAATCTGTTTTTTCCTAAACGCTTTCATTGCTGACTTTAGGGGTGGAAGTGGTCAGATCTGCTCTCAGTTGGACACCGAGAGTGCCGAGCTCATGCAGATTATCGCCCACGCATGCGCTAATGACGATCTTGTCCACATATTCAAATTATTCCACGAGCGCTACGAATCTGACAAGTCCTACACGAGTAGAATCTTTACAAAATATTTCCTCGATCATTCCGTTGAATATTCCAGTTTGGAGCTAGTGAAGCCTATAGTAACTCAGCTTGAAAAACATGATAAGCTCAGCATGGAAGTGCAGGCTGAAGCACTTTGCAATGCGGTCAGACTCGGAAAATTCTCAATCGTACAGTTTTTCATCAAGAAAAAGTCACTTTCGGATATTGTGAAGGATTTGAGTTATGGGACAGAAGCATTGATGGTTGACTGTGTTAAAGACACCCTAAAATATTCCGATGAGGAAATAAAAAACCAAATCCAGGTGCTTCGGATGCTCATTCAAACAAATGGGTCCTTGCTGAACAACAAGGTTGATGGGAGACCACCCCTATTATTTGACTCCGTGAACGTGAAGCTGCTGATAGAACTTGTCCGACTTGGGGCTGATGTGTTTGCTACAGATAAATATAGCTACACTGTTTTACACTTGAGTTACAATCGGGGTTTGTGTAGAAGGGATTACCACTCACTTCTAATGAGTATTCCAGACGAAAGCCTTCGACACTTGGTTCACGGGAAAGCATTTGGACACACCCCGCTGACCAGTGCTCTTCAATGGATTGACCCTACGCGAAAAACTCTGGACAAATTTCGGGACGTTGGTGCTGATTTCAGCTATACCAATAGCAAAGGGTATTCTGTGATAGCCCTAGCAATTGCAAATGGACGAAGTGCAGTAACGATCCGAAAGATTATTCAACATGGGGGTATCAAAGTGTTGGGGAGGGCTCACGCGGTTCCCAACATGCAGCATCTTAGTACTAACCTCTTGCATACTGCTGCAAAGTTGGGAAATGTGGAGGCTGTTGGAGTGCTCGTAGACGAGCACGGGATTGACGTGAATTCAGAAGATGAGCGCGGGCGGACACCATTAGACCTTGTGATTGAAAGCAACAAAGTTGGGGACCGATTTGCCACCGGATTGGCACTAAAGGAACGGGGTGGTCGGTTTAAACATGACAACTCGCTCATCGCTGCTGTAATCAACGGCAACGAACAATCTGTCCGTCTATTACTTCGTTTTGGGGTTGATGTGAACAGGAGGGACGAGAACGGGGATACCGCTCTCCATAAGTCTTTAGAACCAAGGGACGAGATAAAGTACTTCCCACATGGATTCACTATCGTCCAGCTCCTCCTTGATAGTGGCGCTGAACTTACAGCGTTGAACAATATGGGCGAGACTCCAGTTGATACTGCCAAGAAAAATGAAAATTTGGATGCCAAAATATCTCTACTGCTCAAATCAAAAACGGACGGGACTAGCTAGACACTGTCGCTTTGCAATTTTGAGAAAAATAGCGAGGAACAATTTATTTCCATTTTGAACAACTTTTGCGAAATGAGCGTACAATTGAGAAGGACGGGAATTTTGTAAATCCACTTCATGACCCTATGAGGGTAGTCAACACCCTTACATGAGTGCCTACATTTTGGAAAAACAAATTTGGAGGAGACCCGTCTTGGTAGCTTACAATAAATCAAAGGGGTACATTGATCATGGTCAAATAGGTGACAGACTGAGATGACAAAGCACGAGTTCCTGGAGTTACAAGAATTATTATAACATATTTTTAAAGATTTTTTAGTAACATGTTATTTATTACCGTTAATTTGTTGTGAATATTTTTATTATTTTTAATACGTTCTGGTGCACTATAGTACTAAGCATATTTATTAAAACAATTAAACACAAGAATAATTAATCGAATCACATTCTCATTATAAACATGCACAGTTTCGGCTTACCCTTCCATCTTTAATTTTCTTTAAACCTTTTCAGTATCTCCAACACACCACTCTGCTCCTTGAACGCCACGAGTAAGTGGTCGTAGCAGTCATTCCCTCTCTTCTGCATGATCTTGTAAAACTCCAGAGTTCTCGCAGAGTCATCTGCTTTGCTCTTCTGCAAAGTAAGAAATGTCAATTTAAAAAATTTCTTTCTCGGCATCAATTCCATGTTTTCAATTTGGCTAAAGGAATTTTACCAGGTGGCTCTCGTCATCATCCCCCAATACCTCCACAGCGTTAAGGTAAGCAAGCACGCCGGGATACACCATTGTTCTTTGTAATAGGCCCGTTTGATTTTTTCTAATAAAGTTTCTGAATGCGTCCGGGTCGGTGGCGTTCGCGGCTGCAGAGCTGCCTGGTTGTTTTTGCTGTGGTGGCGGTGGTTGTGCTGTTGTTGGTGGGGCATATGTCTTCTTGAGAGCATCTACGCATAAGTATACGTTTATTTTCATGACACATTCTGAAATGTCGTTAAACTCTCATTATGAGAAAAAATAGCATGCTCCTTACCCGCATATTTCTTCGCCTTTGAATTCTCCAATGCACTGGCCAACACATCCAACGTGGCGTCGTCACGGGCATTGTCCGTCCACTCTTCCAGAACTCCACCAATAGCTTGTCCAAGATTTATGTCACCCCTTCCAAATTTACGCTGAAGCTCTTTAACCAAGGCTGAATCGACTTTCAACGCTAACGCCAGATTGGCCCATTCATTGTCTGCTAGGCGGGCAAAGTTTTTGGGTGGGGTGTTCTTTATTGTGTTGAGGAGGTCGAGGAGGTCGCAGCCTATGAAAATGAATTAGAATTTTAATGTTTTTCCCCACTTGGCTATCATTTTTTACTAATCCGGCACTTTGATAACTTACCCTCACTCCCCACAATCACGCTATCAGCCATTTCACCGAATTAGTAGCAATTATTAAATTGGGAAGTGACTGGGGCAACGTGGCAATCTACACCAAACTTACCTATCCGGCGTCTACTACTCAACTGCAGTGATATCCATCTGACAAGAGTCCAGTGGAATTTGAGCACCTTATCACTGCTGGGCCGTACTGATAATTTAAGTTGATATTAAAATATAAAGTAGACAGAGGAAATTTAGAGATTCAGATACCCTGGCCGTGTGGTTCCACAATACAGACAAACAATATGCTACATCACTCTAATCATCCTCTGCCAACGCTAATGTCTCTCCTTAGGTTTGAGGAAAGACTTGTGTAAAAACTCTAAAATGTCGGGAGATAAGGAATAAGAGCAACTCTGATAGAAATCGCCGGTTATATTTTCCCTTTGTGAAGTCATTTTCAACATAATATTTTTTTTGCAAAATGATATTCATGATTCATCGATATAAATATTTTATCTCGTATCTACTTCACCAATAGCTGGATTATTTTTCAGCAGTTACCCAGAAGTATGAAAAGCGTTGATTGCAAGCTTATCACATATGTATTGTTAGATGCGAGTAAATCCATCAAAATCCTAATCTGCCAAACTGGGGTCATATTGTGGCTGACTATAGAAGCTATCCATTATGAGGAAAATGGTGCATGTGATAAAGCATTGCAATTTTATTGCACGAAGCAGTATCCAACTATCCAGTTGTGTTTCATAATTTTGTTCCGTAATGATTAATTATGATATGATTTACGAGTACTGCTCATTTCAAATAGCCCACAACACAACATTTTCAAAAATCTTCTGACATGTTCAACATAAACATATTTTATTAAAGAAGCAACACGAGTCAGGGTAAAAATGGGACGAGTACGTAAAAAAAGAGTAACAATCAAGTACTGTTCAGTGGAAAAATTGGCATTTACTTTCGCATTCATTTGAGCACACTTTAATAGTTTGTTTCATCCGGAATCCAAAGCAGGTTCTTAAGTTAACTGAATCTTAAACCCGTTCGTTTGCAATTGGTGGTTGGAGAGGTTGCAGCTATTGAGCTGGTGGTGATCATGGAACAAATTTCTTGATGAGAGCATCTACGCATAAATTACATTTTTTCATGAAAAAATCTACAAATTAGTCCTAATTGGCAAACGAAAATCTAACACATTCAATACCCGCATATGATTTCCCTCCAACACTCTCCAGTGCACGGGCTAGCACGTCCAGCGTAGCTTCACCCTCACCAGCATTGCCGACCCACTCTTCAAAAACTTCAAGGATGACTCCTTGGAGGTTTAGCTTGTCATGTAGTTTCTTAAGCCGGAGTTCTTTAATCGACGCTGAGTCGATATTCAGCGACATGGCAAGATTGGACCATTTGTCTGCTAGGATAGTGAAGTTTTTGGGTTGGGTGTCCTTTATTGTGAGGAGGACGTCGTTGAGTTTGCAGTCTTTGAAAAAAGTACATGGGTAAGTGTTATACATACGGTAGTTTTTTATTCGTTATTTTGTTAGCATTGTTTACTATTCCGATACTTTAATAACTTACCCTCACTGTCTACAATCACGTTCTCGGCCATTTTAGCCTTTTAGTGATTACCTGGAGAAATTATTAAATTGGAATTTGGGGCAACTTGACAATCTGCAACCAGTAATCACAAACTACCACCAACCTTCCTCACTGCTCATCTTGCCATTACTCATCCATGGAATGAGAAGTGCATTGGAGTTCCCAGTACCGTATCAAGTTTGCTTTATAAGTTTGTTTCCCTCAGTGTCCCCGCTTGAACAAAGAACTGTAATAAAACGCCAGGAATATGAGCTGGAATGAATCCGATAAGAGCAAAACTTGTGAAATAAAATTTTGACGTTTAGTGTGTTTTTTACCACTTTTACCGTGATCATTTTTTCTGTAAAGTGATGATATGATAAGATAGCCATATTAAACATTTCAGCACGTGTAGTCTTCAATAGTTGATGTTTTTCAGATATGCTGCCATTGTCCAGGTCCAGCGCATTTGGCGCAGTGCAGCTTGATCTACCAGTCAAGGGCATATCTGGTGGCTGACTAGTTTGAGTGATGATTAATGATAATTTATGAATGTAGCTCGTTTCCCTCAACAGTCTAGTAAACCGCGAACATAAATGTCTCCGCTTTTTCAAAATCGTGTGAAATGTTCCATGCAAGAAAAGGTAAAGGAAATGTGACAACGACCTAGAAAAACTGAGTACTATGCGTATGCAATACTGTTTGTAACTGTTGAGTATAAAAATTGCCATTTATTGTTGCATTCATACTCGGACACAAAGCACTGTTACAATTGAATTCAGGTTTTATCGTAGATTAATTAGTATCTTGAAACCGTCCAAGTATCTCCAACACGCCTGTCTGCCCTTCAAACGCCATTAGCAAGTGGTCGTAGCAATTCGGACGCGTCAGAATAATTCTGTAAAACTCACGGGTTTTCTCAGACTCATTCCTAAAAGTTTTCTGCAGACACGTGTGTAATTTATACTAATTAATACTATGCATAAATTGGTTGCCTCTTTATCCTGTCGATATGATATTGAAGAAACGTTACCAAGTTGGTTTCATCCTCGCTGTATAAAACTCCCGTTGAGGTAAGGTAGGCAATCACTGTTACGTATAATATAGTCTTTTTTAGTAATTCTGGTAGATTTTTTCTGATGAATTCGTTGAAAGCCCTATCGGGGTCGTTGCGACTCTCTAAGAACATGGGTTAAGTTAATCGGGTTTTAATTTGAAGGAATTTCCACGATTTGATCCTTACTAGCAATTTTTCATACTAAAACTTACCCTCGCTTGGAGATGTTGACGGAACAAATTTGCTCTTGAGAGCATCTACAAATATTAATTTATATTTCATTTACATATAGCAAATATTAAAAACTTGTTATTCCTAATTCTTTACCCGCATATGATTTCCCTCCAACACCCTCCAGTGCACGGACTAGAACATCCAGCGTTGCTTTACCTTCACCAGCATTGCCCACCCAGCCTTCGATAACATCCAAAAGGGCCACTTCAAAGTCCGGGTTATACAGTAAACTAGTCCGGATTCTTTTAATCCGCGCCGAATCGAGATTCAACTCTATGGCAAGACTAGACCATTTGTCCATTAGGATAGAAAAGTTTTCGGGTGGGGTGGCTTTTATCACGCAAAGGATCTCGTTGATTTTGCAGCCTATGAAAATGGATCTTGGTGTGATTTTTCCAACCTGGCTTTCAATTTGTTAGCATTTGTTTTACTAGTCCGATACTTTGTAACTTACCCTCCTTCCCCACAATCACGTATTCAGCCATTTCACCCTAATTGCAACACGGATGTAATTTGGGAGGTGAGGTACGCAAAAAACTCTGGCGTGCTTTCTCCGGATGAATATGTCTAAATGAATCGTGGGTTGGCTGAACCTCAGATGTTTGATTATCAAATATTTAATCCAAAATATATTGTATTTTGCTGTGTATTCCTGTGAACGTATTTAGTCGCAATGCAAACTACCCTATCGATGCCTGCGCTCTGATTATACGTATGTTTGCATAAGCTAGGAGATGCTCTCCGCCGGATCAAATATCATCGGTGCAGCAAGATGACAATCATGACAATTTATGAAATGTGCTTTACAGTTTGCAACAAAAGGTTTTGTTCTCAATTGTAAATACAATTTTTATCATTTTGGCGAGTATCAGTAGCCATTATTTATCTGCAACTTAATGCTCATGATACAGGGAGTGTTTTTCACAGAATAAGTGCCTGACTAATATTTGCAAATAGGAATGACGCATTAAAGACAGATATGATATATCATTGATTGATTTTATTCGCATGTATGGTAAAATAAATGAGTTTCAACATGTTCAATGTTCCATAATAATACAGCAGAGCAACATAAAACAACTGTAAAAAACGTAACAAAGCGTAAAACTAATAGTCTTTGGATTAAAAATATATAAAGCTTGAAAACAAGATTCAGTTACAGTAAAACCGGGACAAGTAGAAAAAATGAAATGTTTGAAACATTTAACAGATCAAATGAGATAAAATGTACTTAACTTAAAATGTACGATACATCTTACAAATTATGTACCTACGAAATAATCTTTAAAGTTGAAACAGACAGACAAAATTCACCTCCTCCTTCTCATCCACCCACCCACTCCTCCTCCTCCTCCTCAAAATACTTCATGGGGATCCCAATCCCTCCACAACAACCCCGCCCCTTCGTATCCCCAACTAGATCAAACACCCTCTTCACCTTATCTGACCTCAGTGTGTACATCTTCAAATCAAATGTCGCAAAGAAGGCGAGAAAGAGCTTGTTATCCCTCCTACCAGGGCTCCCTTCCCCCAAAGTAAGGACCTGCCTCATCCTCGCAAACCTTTCAGAGAACACGTGCCCGTGATTAAAGCAGTCGTTTATCATCACCTCGATCTCTTCATCACTTTCTGTCAGTCGGTCGACCAAATTCGCAGCCTCATCCGTAACCTCCTTGAGGGACAAGCTCCTCTTTGGAAACAGCCGCGCGACCCTAGTCACCCGATAAAACTCCTCCTTCCCCAGAATGGTAAGGAGCATCAGCATCCTCACCCTATTCCCCATCTTTAGCCTCTCCCACTCGTTATTATTGTGGCCCCTCAATACCTGGTCAATCAACACCTCCCAAAACGAGTACCCAGCCAGGATGGGATAGACGTCATCAAAGTAGTTGCTCTCGTCCCTTGGCACGGTGACGGGATTCCTCCGCCTCCTCATCAGATCGGCGTACGAGAATACGGCCGCGAAGAGAACCTGACAGTAGAACAGGAGCCAAAGCATATGCACCATGTTGAAGATGTCGTTGAAGGTCGAGAACCTGTCGTTCACCGTTCTGTAGACAGAAAACAAGCGGCTCCCAATGACTCTCGTGAAAGCATTGGCGTCATACCAGTCCTTGGCTTCGGGGCACTGTGACAGCGTCTCGTTGAGCGTTGTCGCTACCACATCTTCGTGGCCAACTGATGGATGAAAAAGATGACTACTTTCAAATAATCCGCTCGCCCCATAAACAATCGCTAGAGGAATCACAAAATGGACAAACTGCACCAGCACAAGCGGACAGCGGAACCACCACGTCTTGTTCCTCTCAGAGAGGACCTTGATCTCCTCGCTAAACTTGTTAAACCTCGTCCCCACATTGCAGAACACGTTGATATACCGGTCCGTGTAGTACGAAGCCGCTGTCGCTACCCCAAACGGGGCATTCTCCAGTATTTCCAGGAACACGTGGGGCCACAGCTTGATGATCAACAGGTTCGTTAAGAATGTTGAGATGAGGAAGATTGCAGATAGCACCCAACTGATGACGAGAAAGTACGTGGCGATGTAGAAGCGGCAGCCTGAAATGAGAATGATAACGTATTATGGGGCAACCTGAGACCAACCTGAATTTTTTTTAACTTTCATCATTTGTATAACCAATTCATCTCCCACTTACAAATGGTCAAAACGTGGCAGACAAAGTTGGCCAATCCACTGAGGGAAAGCATGTCAGAGGAGTAGATCCGCAGGGGATGTGCCCCTCCACTTCTGAAAAACGAAAGAAAGTGGAGGGAAGCCTCGTAATTGGCTTTGGCCGCCTCATACGCAACTGCGCATTTGCCCGCTTGCACAATCGTCATGATTATGTGGGAAATCCGGGATACTGTGGAGAAGGTAAAGAATAATTTCAATTTACTAATCACCATTTCCGGTTCTAAACTAAACTGAACAAAAAATTGCAAACTTACGATCCCCCAAATCGCAAAGAGTGAACTGCTGATGGGCACTGAAGAGAAAGTAGGTCTGCAGGATCATCATCGGCATACTCTGAAAGAAGGCTTCATGAAGCTCGACAGTCCTGTCCTCCAGCTCTGCAGCGTCCAGTACATTCATTGCTTGCAGGCCTTGTCTGGAAGGTTAAATCAGATCATTATGATTTGAACACTCTTGCATGAATTTGTCTTAAAATTATTTGACTCACTCTGTGATCTTTTGCCCATCCCCGATAATAGCCAGCTTCTTCCTCCGGACAACAAACAACTTGAGATAGCGTAATGGCTTGAGTATCATGAAGAAGGTCGTGGCAGTCCACAAGCAGTTTATCCTGTTTTTTGGGGTTGACACTGCGTCCTCGGCGCTGTTGCTGTCCCTCGAGACTGTCCTTGTTTTGCTGGAGTAGCAAATATCGAAGCATTTGTTATCAAATCAGATTCTAAATCCACACAATTCCAACATTCATCCCATTCATTACATCCCATTTTTAATTTTCACTCACTTCCCCCACCCAACCGCCACCGTAACCCCACAGGACAGGCAGTAGAGAACGATCGCCAGCACAGTCTCCCCCGTATCCTTTGTGGGAATGACGACCCCAAGGACAAGCGTCACAATCAGCGACAGCGTTTCCCCTGTATACGTGAAAAACTGGATGAGGAACTTCCCAATAGACTCCGAGAGCCTGTTTGTCTTTTTCTGCATCCTCACCCATTCTTGATAGTGGTCATTAGAGAGGAATGCCAGTTTCGGGGGTTGGAGGACTGGAAGAGACCATTTAAAAGTTATGAAATTTGCCCAATTTGTGCAGAAACGTGCAACAATTCATGCAAAAAAAACTTTAACTTCATTCTCTTACGGCTTTCATCAACCGGTGGGGGTGATGATGATGAGAAAGCCATGCGTGCGTTAAATTACAAAAATTATCACAAACAAATGTCAGGAAACACAGAAAAACACCAACGAAACTGAAAGAACCCAGCACTTAACCGCCCACACATCATCCCCAAACTGAACCCATTTTTTAGAGAATCCTCTCCAGAGCAGAAATGAATTTTTGCTTGCTAGCCAACTCCCTTCATCATCTAACTATCCACATATCAGCACCATCATCACTCTCAGCTCAGGAAAGTACCTCACTCCATGCAACAGTTCCTTATCATGCTCACCACCAGCAATTGGAAAGAGTCAACTCCCAGTGTTTCGAATGCGTACGTACATCAACGAAAGGAAGGAAGAAGAAGTGACTTTTATCTTGGTTTACATGCACGAGTATCTTGAAGAAATTGGATAGTGCCGATGATGTGATCATGATAGTGACACAATGGAAATGGTAGGAGCGCTTCCCGAACTTTTTCGCAATTCCTCAGCTGCAGTCATACACGATCGTGATTCTTTATCATCTCAAGACACATGGTATTATTGTTCTCACTTGAACTCTACATCATCAGTTTTTTTTTGCAATTACTCTTTGCAAACATTTGCTAGTCTACAGCATAGCGCAACTCATGGATGAGATCATTCATGGAATATAGCCACATCTTTTACCAACATCCACTCCACATATCGTCACTGTGGTTGAGAGCACAGATCTACATAGTCACTCTGCAATATCTTGAGTTAAAAAAATCTCAGCAGCATCACATCGTTCATGTATTGCTGGTTTCAAAGAAATCAGAGAATCATTCGCCGTGTAAAAAATAGCGATGATGTCCAGTCCGTGAGCTTTGCACGAAAAACATATCCCTGCATGAAGCATACATGGATATGGATAGTTGGCGCTGTCTTTGTCAAATGACGCATGTACTGGCACACTGACTGACTCACAGGATGGATCTCTTGGACCCCTAAAAAGTAATGTCGTCACATTGCGGTACAGAATATATGCCGTCGTGATTATCAGTATCATCGTTACAGAGCTCAGATCATGTACATGCAGCCGGTGCACTTTGTACTTGTAATATAATGCTTCGAACACCGTTGTTTAGAATTTGAGAAAACTGTTGGATTCTACAGACGCCCTGCCAGAGTCCGAGAGTAAATGTAAATGAGTTGAACACAACGGGCCAGTATTACTGCCTTTCTACTTTTTCCTAAAAAAAGAGGACGGAAGAACTTATATTAAATATTTACCCATTCTATTACCCGTTCTGTAAATGAAATGAATGGGAACGAGACTTTGCCAAGATGCAATCTGCACCTGCTCCCTGCGTCACAAATTAATGCGGTGCAGACACATTAAAAATTATTTTTAAAAAAACTGAAAGATAAAGCGAGGGGGTCCAATACAGTTTTTTTCAGAGCAGATTGCTACTTGTCTCTCATTTCTTTCTTATTTTGTTTTAATGTCGATAAAGTGTCATTTTTACGAAGAAGCCATTTGGCAATGATTTTTAATGCCGATGACTCGTAAAATAGAGAATGAGAGCGATGATAACTCGATTGCTTTGGGTACTTGTTGAAAAGAATTTTGGACGAAATTGCTTGCATAGAGCTTCTCGTTTCCTGAGCAAGAAATTTGACACTAGAGCATCCATTAAAATCGTTACTTCATGGACAGATTTAAAGTATCTTGTGTATTCTTACGAAATGGCTGGAGATTATGAGCATTTGACACTTTCATGTGGAATGGGAGAGAGCTCATTTTTTAAATGTTCTTCGTCAGCTCCAAACCGTGGGAAAGGGAATGAGTCATGTCATCATAATGAAATTGAACAATTTTTATATTATGACAGTCATTACGTGTGTTTTCCTAATCTTTAAAGATTACAAAGTTCTGACACGCCAGTTCTCACATGAAACTGGCAGAAGCTTTTAGAAGCTGAAATGATAAGTGTGCTATACGTGCAATTGAACCTTAGCCATAGTCGTAATTAGTCAAATGTGCATGGAGGAAATAAAATTATGTTATGCAAATGTCAAAGTTGATGCTTTTCCTCGCTTCGTCATCATCACACACATTCGACATTCCCATTATGCACTTTTTCACCAACCAAAAGAAAATGTTCAAACCTTCAAGCATACAACTGGATGCGTAGTTTTTTAAATTAGTCCAGCCATTTGGATTAAAATATAAGCTAATGTACAAGCAATAAAAACGTACTTAAAATCCCAATCGGCCAAAATCAAAATCTTCAACGTTTCTATATCTCCCTTCTTCTATCATCCCAGAATTATTTGTCTTCATAATCATTAAAAATTCCAAAGAATTTTTAATGATTCATAATCAGAGTTTGGCCCGTTTTGATTATTTTTGATTACAGGTTAATCGTTATATGATGTACACGTATAGTCACGTGTGTGTATAATTTATATCGAAAATTTCAAGCTCAATCTGAAGCTATTTTTTTATTCCTACTGCTCTTACGACGACATATCGAAATCGTTCGGTTTTATTCAAAAATACATTTCACTCTTTACTCAATAAAAATACAAACGTGTTACAAAAACGCATTATTCCTTAGGATAGACCTCCTTAAGCAAGCAAAGCACAGCACTCTGCTCCCTAAAAGCCTCAACCAACACGTCATAATGCTCCGGCCGATTCTGCATCATCTTAAAAAACAGCTTGTTCTTCTGGAGTTTGCTCACAATTGAGTCCTGCATAATCAACAAGAAAATGAAGACTTATCTGATTAATGTTTAACAACCTCAAGTCTCGAATTACTCCAACCTTACCAATTCATCCTCATCCTCATATGTGAGTGCCCCTTTTGCCCCCAGAGTCGCGATTACGGATGGGCCTAACATGGCTAGACGTATCAGATTTGGGAGGTTGTGCTTGATATGGTCCCGTCGTCTCTGTAGCTCATTGCCGAGTTCGGGGGAGTGCTTGGATGTACGGGATGGTGGTACTGGGTTGACGACGGTGAACTCCTTCCTGAGAGCATCTAGTAAATGCGATGATAACATTTAACTATCGCAAGACCAAAAATCATGATAAAATAGATTAAACGCCTTACCCGCATAACGCCCCAACCCCTCCCCCTCCAAAACCCTTATAAACGCATCTATCGTAACTCCACCATCCCCGTCCCTCCTCCCAACCCAATCAACGATGAGATCAACAACAACCCCCTCCAGCCCAATCCTATCCGCTAGATAGTCACTCCGAATCCGCTCAATCGTCCGATTCGGCGTTTCCAGCTCGCACGCGATACTTGTCCATTTATTGCTGAGGAGGATGAGGTTCTGGGGCTGGGCTTCCTTCATTGTGCTGGTGATTCGGGAGATGCTGAGATCTAGAAAATTTGGGAAGGAATTAGTATTCGGTTGGTTTATTCTCTAGGGTTTTGTCTAAAGTACAATGACTTACCCTTTCCAACGACCATATTCCCTGCCATTTTAAAATAAACTAGTTAAATTATGTCTTAAAAAGTACAAAACCACTCCGTGAGATCCCGAGTGTGAGTGGTCCACTTTCATTCTCAGTACTTATACCTGTCCAATTTGAACAAAATGAGCAACTCCCAATAACCAAATCATTCCATCTAATTTGAGATCGTCATCCCATCACACTCAAAGCTGTACATTTGCCATCTCGGTCCTCATGAGTGAACGCACAGGAAAAAACAAAATTCCAGCGATATCTCAAACTAGTGAAGCCCGTTGGCGTCCTAGACGCCAAAGAAGCTAGAAGTTAGTTAAGTTTGAAAATGGCAAACTCTAA
>JAQGAH010000999.1:0-20298 GCA_034696885.1 Lepidocyrtus paradoxus | reverse complement strand
TTTTTTGCATGTTGTTAAATCGAAGGTTTCTGTTTACATACGTAAACCTTGTCAATAGTAGGACAGTGTATTGTTCATGAAAAATGTTGTATGACATACGATAATACCCCTGTAACCTGATCGCCTGTGTTTGATAGCTCAGCATTCTTATACATCCCCCCGCACGCATTCAATACGAGTAAATAGGAGTGAAAGTTGATAAATGATGAAAGAATTCACTCATGCTTAGGTATATTAATTTTAAGGGTGTGTTTTTTATGATGATCCTCTTTTTATTTAAACATAACAAGTTCCACCTTTCTCGTTGGTTTCTGCTCGTGTAATTTTAGCAATTAGTGGGAATTTCATTGAGACTAGCAATGCTTTAGATTGTTCACGAGAAAATAATACTCACAATTTGAATCTTAATTTAAAACAGCTTCCTGGAAAATTAAAACTGTTATTGACCCTCAGTTTTTAGAAAGTGGGTAGTGGGTGGAATAATGAAGTGGGCGTATTGATGTACACTAATCAGGATTTACTTTTTCTCGTTACGGTAGCAAGGCAAATGATGATGAGCATATTTACCAATCATTATGAAAAGAATCATTAACTGACAAGATTTAGTGTTCGAGGTAAAAATCAAAATTTTAATTAGTCTTAGGCAATTTGGGTAAATGAACTTTCACGTTGGTTTTGTTTTTTTTGCTTTCACCTCCCCATAAATGAGGCTATTTTCCTTTCCTTTTCAAGAGCAAACATAGGATTCTAGAGTTCCTTCCAATGTAGGGTTAGAAAAAAAATCAAAAGTGGATGTTGTAAGCATGTTTTCATATGTAAAGTCTCACTGATTTTTTTGCATTAGGGGGAAATGGCCCAATAGGCAAATAATAGTTCACCAGACTAGCCCTAATAAACGTTCCACATTTTCCAACAGAGCAAACAAAATAAATTTTCCGGATCTCCCCCTAAAACCGAAACTAAACCGCGATGATCCAGCTTTGCATTATTTCTTACAATGCTGCCAGGAAATAACAACGACCACTGGGGATTTACACTCCCACAAAAAAGGAATTCTTTTCATTTTCATTTACACTCCTCTGCGCTTCGTCTAGCGTTTGCATATTGAATACGAATAAACTGCTGTATGTACGTGATATGTGTGCTTGACTAGTTGAGAAAATCCTACTCATTATTCCTCCATCAATCTAACTGATACATTAATTTTACAACTGTTTTACGATCCCTTTTGCGAAATACGTGTTTTATCCACTCTCCGTGAAAAACGGGAAAGGGTGAGCAGGAATATTGGAAAAGTTTCCTTTGCATTATGTTCAAATAAAGATAAAAGAGCCCTGACATATCGGGTTGATGTCATCAGCCCTGCACGGCTTACTTTCTCCAGCACAAGTGTGGCTAACGCGTTAGATCGTGATACTTCATCGTAAATATCTTTTTTATCTGGGAACCAAAGGCTCATCCGGAAGGATAGTGAAAGTATCGTCGTCATTACAGCTATCTCATTGCTGGTCCACCACATATGAAATTGGATGAAAAATTATAATGGTGCTGACGCCACTGACGAGTGAGTCAATATATTATAGTCTGGTGTATATTACTTATGTATGTTCATTGCAAAGTAGAAAGAAGGTTGACATCACATAAAATACGTAGATTGTGGTCTCATTTATGTAACATTCGAAAAGTCTACTTTTCTGATGCAATATGGGAATGTAATATATGCAATTTCAATATGAACTTTACTTATCAAGGTTTATGAGCCAAATGGGGTCATTTAAAGTGGTAAAACTTTCCCTTTAGTATCCTTTCTTTAGTCCACTTTTCCGTTTCAAGCGCAAATATCCAGAGTACAAATGGGATCCGAGTGGGTGTTAGTCATTGCAGCAGTACAAAAGAAAGCGTTAAGTAAATTGACAGAGCAATGTTAAAAGTAGTATTTAAAAACTTTAATATTGACACAAGAAACTTACATGGCAAAAGTAATGAAACTTTTCCTTTAGCCGAAATTGCAATTTATGTTTTTTACTCTGCGGTCATCGCATATCCTATGCGTAGAAAGAAATAAGGAAGAAGCTGCCAATAAGATTAATTCTTTGCTCAGACTAATTTCATTCCATACGCGATTTAGCTTATAGTCGTGCACTTCCAAGTTGCTCTTCTCACCCATAAATATCTAGTTATCTCCGTGAAATTCCGCATCTAGACAAACACGGCAACAGGCTTGTCTGTGCCACTTTGCAAAATGCAAACAAACATGGCATCCCCACAATTATAGGGAGTAGTATGGGTAGATAATTAGTTCGTATATTACGAAATGCTTTATTCTGACGCGCTTCCTATGACCGCCTTCCTTCCCACAATCAGCCAGAGGTACTATTTCGTATAATGGAAAGGGAAATTAACAGCGTTTTCATCCCATCTATTTGGGAATTGGATTGGGCAGGCGGAAAACAAACAGAGTTCTCAATTACGTGTACTGTAAGGTGGAGTACTACTTATTTTATGCGACATGACATACCGATATCCATTTCTCTACTCTTGACTACGAGTTCACCCTCATTTTACAGGCTTCCTCATAGTTAATTTCTCTTAATTAGGGATAATGTCCATCACTCTGGATTAATTTGAATTTATTTACGAGCTTGTTGTTTCCGGCTTGAAGTCCCTCAGAACTTTATTAACTTAAAATGAGGAACAAAACCAACGCGGTTGAATATAGGCATCAGAATGATAGAAAAAGGAAATGAATAAGCTTGTTTTTCAGGGAGGCAATAGTGAAAGTAAACAACTCATAAAATTCCGGCAGTAAATTTATGAACATGAACCCCAGTCCCCATTTTACATAAAAGCATAGGAAAACTTTCTCTTCTCTCTTGCTTATTATTAAAAATTTCTGCCTTAAACCTTAAGTTGATTAAACCTGCTTTACATAACTATAACAAGCGTTCCACATTGATAGCCGAGCAAATGTGGAACAGCACGTTTTCCCTTCTTCAGGTTCAGAATTTGTTGAACATTTTCATAAATATGTGGTGTGAAAATACATACCTATGTTACGTACATGGTTGTATATAGGAATAGAGAAGGATTTTTTTTCAGGGATGATGCAACACGTGTTGCGTTTTATGTTCGAGACTAAAACCCCTCCTTTCATAAATACAATTTTTTTCATGGAGTTTGCTAAGGCCAACTTCATTTTCCTTTCCGTGCAATCTCCTCCGGAACATCATATTGCATCAAGATTTATATAATATTTGTCCAACAATCTCGCCAGGCTAGAGCCAGTTTGCTAGCCAGTAAGTACTTTTCTCTTTCGTCTACTTTCCCCAGTTTCCCCTCCTCTCTCTGGGCTTTTGTTGTTGACGGAATGGATTTAAAAGATATACTTTATTACCGGCATAAGTACACTTGAAATAGAAAATTTTCCTGGGGTTTACATTGAATTACTCTGGGAGAGCTGATACTTTCCCAAGTTGAGGTTCAAGTGAAATACGATTCTTCTAAATAACATGCCATGGTTTTGCTGTGGATCAGGAACAATTTCAAGGGGGATTTTCTTCAGTCAGAAAAAAAAATGTCATTTGGGGCTTGTGAAATATCGTCAATTTTTAGACAGTGATGGTGGCTTTGTGCCTTCATCCTATAGTAGTATAAAGTACTTATATATGTGACATCAGATGTGTAATCGTTATATATCTACTAATATATATGTATCGTATTTGCAGCGTTTTATATGGAATAGAACATAAGTCTGGAGAGTCGAAACCGTAAAAAACGTATTCGAAAAGATTAAAGGAAAAGAATGTTTGAATTCAACAGGTTTTCTCTCATCGTATAAAACTATCGAAACAGTGATATGGAAGCATACTTACTTGTCTAAGTATGTGATGACGATGGAGAAAATGCAGTTTAGGCTCAAATCATATGTACAGAGTTCCTCGGTGACAAGAAACTCTTAGGGAAGAAGAGAGGAAAGTCTTTGGTACGAATGCCTGATGTGTCACCAAACAACGTATTAAAAAGTAGATAGATAGCCATTCGGCAAAGTCACAAACTTTGCAAAATATATATGATTCCTATTGTAGAATGAGCTAGTGTGGTTGGTCATTGTTTGTACAAAGTCTTCTTTTCAAACTACGTACTGTACATAACTTTACGACAAGATATCAGGTGGTTTAGTCTCCAAAGCCGACTAAATTGGGTATGCCTTATTATTCCATCTCAAAATAGCTTGTTTAAAAAAGAGTTATTTACGTCATCATCGATTTCCTTGAAAGCCTCCTGAAAACTGGAGCGTAGTATCTGTGAACAATATAGCACTAGGAACATTTACTTAATTGATAATGTTGCAGTGACAGGTGGTCTTTTAGAATTGGAAATATGGAGTCAACCCTCCCGTATTTTGAGATCAATAATCTAGATGTGATATGATCAGAAAATTAGTAAGTTGGGAAAGTTTTTTGGGATATATTGCTGTTGAATGGAGCAAAATACTTAGTAGTTTCTTTATGAATGCTTTCATATGATTTATACAAGGAAGAGTATCTGAAGAGCTTCCTACATTTAATTATTATGCACGAATTGTTTCACATAGTTCGTTTCATTTCCACATTATTTGCATTAGAACAAGTGAGCCTTTTCGGTGTACATTTTTCATCATAAGCAAGCAGGCTGCATCAATTGACTCTTCCGGCATTTCCTGTAATGAATAGTAGCTAAGTTCTCAAGAATTTTGGTTGTTCAAAACCTTACACAATGCCTTTCTCAATTTTCTTGATCTTATAACATAATTTTAGTACCTTGACGAGCAGTTTCAGAGAAGAAAAGTTGTGAATGAATGCATTTCATGTATTTACAGTCAGTTTTGAATTGGAGACATACCTAGTGCTTTTTGAGCACGTGAAAACAATGAATATCCTGATATGGGCTTTATCTTTATATGGATATGAAACTCTATTGAACATGCTATTTTAAAATTTAGTATTCCTTATTTCCTTCCTTAACAGATAAAATGTTATATTTGTTATTTAATTAAAATGTTAATGTTTCTTACCTCCAAGACTTTACTATCCCTCGTTGTGTCACAGTAATAGCGCTCGGGTTGACGGAAGATTATATTAAACTTTATGCTCTCTTTTCCTTGCAAAGTCAACTTATCACATTGTTAATTTTATTCAATCGATATAGCCAATGAGAAAGAAAGTCACTGTAATGAGGCAAATTGAGACGACTAATTCACATCCAAGATATATATCTACACTGTTACACAGTAATTTCAATGTCCACTACTTCAAACAATAAGTAACAATTACTTGAAAGTTTACTGACATTAGTACTAATTTAGAATAGACTTGATTAAGCGTTCATTTAATTATACATCCTTTCCAGTTCTGTACTTTTCAGTGAAAAGGTTTCACTTCCTTGATATAGCAAAGCAAAGCAGAATCAGAAACCTTCCGTTTGACAATATGATCGATGTACAATGGTCTATACGATTTTGTTCTTCCCGAGTCTCAAATATTTTCAAAAAATTGGATCATCAATCCCAATCAGCGTGTCAAAAGACACTTTGAAAACATAACAATATTTACTTTTATGAAAGAAAGTGGCAGACTGAGATAAAGAATTTTCTTTTTCAGTTTTTCAATATTTCTGCTCGTATACGAAGATATATTGTAAGGAAAATTAGGATATGAATTGATTGTTTGATAATATAGTACGACAGCCTAATATATACTTTCAGGAGTGGAAGGGTGATGATGCCAAGAGCGATTGTCAAATCATCTTTTGAATTAGAATCAGGGATGAAGGAAACACGGAAAAAAATTCTCTCAAAACCTACTCTCACTTTTTCTATTATCTACTTTGCTTTTTGAAAGAACACTTTTTCCTAGATTTTTCTCGCTGTCTCTCTGTCTTTCTAGAAACTGCAATGACACGGGCAAGGAGTTTTTATCTAGTACTATTTACTTTTATACGTTGTCTATTTAATCACAATGTCTTGATTTTCCCTTTCTTTTTACTGCTTCCTTATTTGCTCTTCGCCAAATATTTTTTTCCGGTAGGAAATCTCAGAGAATAAAAAAGGGGGAGAAAGTGGGAAGAGAAAGTGATCAACGGAAATCTGAAAGGATGTTTTGGCGGAAATGGAAGAGAGTAGCCGTGAACAAAATGTTACGAAAAAATTCACCCCAAACCAATACCGAAAGTGTTTTCTTCGTTTTTATCAAAGGCTTGTTTTAGTTGGAGTAGTCCGTGTGTTGTTAGCGGAGCTGACTCCTTGAGTACAGTTGTTCCTCTGGAGCGGATCTGGTGAACTGGCTTGAGTTTTATTTGTGAGATCTTCCGCCCTCCATTTATATCATGCCATGCCACCACAGCATCAACGAACGCCAGCCACGTTACACAACAGAACAGTTGAAAAAAACCGTTAGAGCTAAACATGTATATTTACGTATCTACTATGCCTATCGCAATTTTCAATGCAAAACTTTCTCCTTTTTCTGCCCTGTCTGCTCAAAGGTTGTAATCCAACAAGGGGTAGGCAGATTAGATAAAATTTTCATGAACTTATACTTACATACAGTTGGATCTCGTTATAGTGGTCTCATTTAGCGGTTCCAGGACTGTAGTTTGCTTCTGTCGCCCATTTGTAGAGGTGCAAGTTAAAATCAGTAGATTCATTACTATAATGGTGCATGTTTTTAGGTGCCAAAATGTACCAGAGTGCCAACTAGCATTAAAATATCAAAAAAGGCGCTGTCACATATTTTTTATTAAAAAGTTGATGTGCCATGCAGAAATGGCTTTATTGATAGTGATATGTTTTAAGCACAGTTAATTTGTTTTGAAATTTTGATTATTATTGATTATCTAATCGTTATCGGCCATTAAACCACCGAAGATCAAATGATGTCTTAATGTAGATATTACTACTACTACTAATATTCCTAATTTAACAACCTTTAGCGCTGATATTGTTCACATCATATCACTTTTCTTAGGCTGAGCGACTTATAAGTAGGAAATTAAAACATGCTACTAAAAGACACACACAATATACATACATATAGGGATTATGTACTATGAAACGGTCACCATAACTCGATTGCACTGTAAACTGTAATATGCATTCTCTTTATAGTATATCGACATGGATAATCAAACTTTGCAAATTGCATGTATAAAAAGTAGTCACCCAAAGTAGCAGTGATTCTCTGCCATTGCCATAGACTTGTTCTCATTGCCAATCATTATTGCAATGCATTGTTATTTGTCTAGCTAGATTTGATAAAAAAAACTTTTCATGCTTAAAAATCACTTCCACAAACTTTCACATTTTTTAAATGTTCGAATTGAAGTATCAGTTCTAGTACCTATTATTGCTGATGTTTAAATAAGTACCATACTTATATAAATTAATAATTTGAATGAATAAATGCAAACCTATTTGAAGGGGTATGGTGTAAAAATCATGTAACGACTACAACGCAATGGAAAACTCTTAAATGCTCCATAGACGGAGGTGCTCAATGGGGAAAATATTTCTAATTTTGTATCTCTATGAGTGAGACAAAGTGTATAGGAGCTTTATCTTTTGCCAAAAACAGTACATGCGAGTACTTGACAGATTAGATTTTTTATATGTCTGACTTTCACCTGTCGTAGGGAGTGAAAGTGGAGAAAATAACATTTTTTTATTTGTAATTGGAGAGGCGATGATGAGTTGTCGTCACCTATCATCTGAAACCCACGTAACGTAGTAGAAACAGGTATGGGTACATAAATATCAGACAATAACTTTCGCTATATGTCACACGAGATGAGGATATATGAGTATGGGAGTGATGAAAGCAGCCCCGCAAAACTGCCATTATACAGGTGTGCCCGAAAAACTCATTCTATTTTTGGGTCAAAAAGGTTCACATTTCTCCTGCGTAGAATTCCTTTATCCCCGAATGAGTTTTATGCATGATATGTGATATGGTTTTTCTCGTTACTGGAAATACGAAAAATCCTTTTGACTTTCCATCTTACATTCAGGATTTGTATTTGTACCTGGTATGCAAAAGCCATGTCGTGACGCTCCTTGTTCTTACCAAGTCATGTTTTATTACTACTGAGGCATTGAACTGCCAAAACTTAAACAAGTAGTTCGATACAGAACTGGAGACAATTTGTCGAGGAAACCCCAAAACGGAACAGTTCATTTTTTTAAACACCTTCTACGTACGTGGGTGTGTGTTCGGATCAGATAAAAAATACGAGTAGGATAAATCTCGCTGTTTTGGATGAGGGAATCTGACACTAGTGACACTTAATTTTAAAATCTCTGATTACTTCATCCAGTACTAATACTGGAATAGTAAATGCTCCATGGATTTAAAAAGTACATTTGCTTGTTTGTTTTTTGCAAAAATGAAATGGAAGTCTGGCTTTGTTCAATTCATTTTATTTATTTGTTACTGCTTGCCAAAAACTGTACCGTGGATGTAATCTATTTTATAATCTATTACAGAACAATGATAGAGTGTGTCAACTTTCATTCCAGAATTTTGTTATTGCCTCACCTGACGGCAAAGAAAACTAGTTACCTTTCCTATCTTTTGCAATTCCAATTTTGCAGATGCTCATTTTTTTAAAAATAAACCACCGCGCAGTCCTGACGCAGACAGTTGAAATGTAATGAAAAATTCCATGAATTCTGTAATAGCAAGATTTTATCAGAAGGTACATTGTATAGTTCAAAATGTTACCGGAAAATGGCATGTCTGTAATGAATATATTCCTTCTTCACAATAAAAGTAAAAACGGGACCGAATGTCGTTGTTTGTTCCTAGATATTTCTAACAACTTGCAATAAACTTTTATTCCATTCCCTTTTCATTGAAAAAAGCAAAGATGAAGTTTGGCCGCTATTTCATTCTAAAGTTTTGTATTCATTATTATTTCCAACTATGCAACATTAATACAGTCTTGTTGAAATGAGTTATCTGGTTGCATCACAAGTGTACTGTATTTAGATTTTCGTTGCGTCACAATACTTAATGTCGTCTGGTCCAGGAAGTAGAACAAAAGGCAAAAGTTTCAAATAAGTCTGTAATTTTCTTTCTATTTTTATACTCGCTATCAAGGTACCTAAACGGATAATTGTTAAGGTAATTTGCTAATCTAAATTAGATTAGCAATCTAATTGCTAATGCAATATTTTGCTATAGCAATATTTTGCTATTGCTAATAGCGTTTCCCTTTCTGAATAAAGTTTAACATGCTTTACGCATCCACGGATACACATAGTTCGTTATCTAATGAATCCAATGATCGTGGGAGTAGTAATTTTTGCGACCTTGTCCTCCTGGTCTATAGTATACATGAAAGGAAAATGAAACTTTAATCAGGGTTGGGTTTGTTTTATTTATTAACATCCAGTTAAGCAAATATGTACATAGTACATGCAATACAATATAGCAATCAGCAACGGTATCACATCACAATCACATAGCCCATATACAATAGTCTGAGCAATTATTTTAGGAAGAAACTGCAGAGGCCTGTTCTGTCATTTTGAACCCTCCCAGCTACGTATAAGCTATTACCTAAATTGAATTCGTGATCAGAGTTAGTACTTAAATATAAGCTATAATCGTGGGCGTATCATCACTTGTCGATGTCTTTCTCTTTTATTTCCAAACGCATTTATTAAGAGTGCCTGATCCACCTGCATGCTTGCCTTGTCCTACTCCATCCATACCTGTATTATAAATACATTCATTCAACTTCCACCTGCGGCTCTAACACTAGCAAAACCATATAAAAAATTGGCTGTTTTATCAGTTTCTCTATCTTTGGTAGCGCTCACGGCATCCTGCATTTCCAGTTTTAACATTCCTCCGACCGAATTATTTTTTATCCTCCGTTTTATTTCCAGCTCATCATCACCAGCTTGATATTTATGCTATGCTGGTCGTTCGTGATAATGGCTCAGTTTTGACTTTGCGAAATAGGAAAATATAGGGATGCGTGACTTTCTCCAAATTTAGTTTTTGGTGTAACAACGGTGAAAAAAGGTAGATTCTGGTTATATCCACTAATTATATACACTATGGCTATGTGCTGAAAATAAATTCAGACCTTACAACTACAGGAGAGTGAGAAATAAGTAAAACTGATGTAAGGATTAAGATCAAAGCAAACACTGGGATTGTGAAAGCGTACAAAGAGACTAAGGTGGATTTTAAAGTTTACGAATTGTCTTACACATGGTAATGCAGGCTTGAACTGAAATGCGAATCTCTTTCGGTATTTGCTGATATTTATACTTTCAATTTCAGAATTGAAATTCTGGACAACTTCAATAAATACTTTTCGTTAATTTCAGATTTATACATAGGCTTTTTATTAGACGTTACTATATTCCGGATGTATGAAAACTTACCAATTTTAATTCTTATTCGCATGAGATTTTACAAGAAGCGAACCTACATTTTTGCACTATACAGCAGCAGATTTCTATCTAGCATTAACAATCCCAGTTTGCCATTGACGCAATTGTCACTAGCCCATACAATACTTGATTGCTGGCAATTGTGCGATTGTATCAAGCAGTCAGATTTTAGCTTCAACTTTCACCCTTCCTGCAATCCCATCATTCTCCAAATTTAGCTTTGTTCTATTAGTCTCTCCAAACCTACATCATATCCTCGCTGAACTTTTTCCTCGTCTCCTTCCCTATGAAGGCAATGAGCCACTAGGGATGAGCTTCACTTGACTCAAACTACTATTTACTTTGTAAATAAGGATGGACCATAATGTTTAATGTATCGTACTCTATTGTTAGACAAAAAAGCGCGTGGGAGACATTTGCCACATATGAAGATGATAAGATAAGAAAGAAAGGAAGTAAAAAGCACGGCCAAAGTGCTACTGTCACAGGGAAAGGCTGATGCACTCGTTACAAGTTCTTCTTCGACATGGATCATAGAGGAATAAAGTAGTATAAAATACAAGCCCCGTTTTTACATCTCCTCCTGGAGTGCTTCGAGTGGCTACACATAAGTGGAATACGTATAATCTTCCAGGTAATAATCCTCCCGGGAACTAATATAATGGGGGAGAAGAAAGAAAAATAAAAGGTTGGACGGAACTTTTTATATCTCTAATGCAAAATATGGGATCACTTTGCAATTCCTTCCCCCTTAGTCCATCCATAGGTGTTTCCGCACAGGACATTCGGAGAAAGAAATCCTAATCTAACATGATAAGTTGATAAAGGTAGCAAGCTGGAATCAAAAAAGCAGTTGACAAAAGGGATAGCGTCAGTGGAGCAAATGTAGTCAGTCATACTCAAAGCACGTAGTCGTCTTTCACCGTTAAAAGTAGATATTCTCATTAAAATCTAGTTTCCTTCTGTTTTTACTGCTTCTTTATAACTTTTTTCTCTGGACTTTCTCCGAATTCTTGTTCTTAATGTAAGTCAGCACCATTCTCATGTGTGTAATTTCCACTTGAAAAGCTTCCCTTTGTTCGGTTCAGTTTCATATGTAGTATGTTTATGCAAGGAACAAATGTATTCTGGAGACGAAATCCTTTTGTCCTTATTCCCAACAGTCCTGCCTTTACGGTTACTGTCCAACTTGACATTGTAATATGCTGGGTTGAGAGTTGGAAGATGCGACGATATGATATGATGATGATGGTGGCGCGGCCGTGATGAAACATTCATAAAGTAGGTGGTTGTAAAAATCCTTTATTTGAAATTATATTCCTCCTTGACTCTTCAAGCGAGCTGCTCACATTTGTTCTTGTTTTCATTTGTCATCAGTCACCATTGTAATAATGATGAGGAATGCTGCTCACAAACATGCTCGCTCTAGTACTTATATAACCTTATGAAATCCCATTATAAATTGTTATAAAAATCTCGGCGGAATTTCCGTCCGCCCTGTTCCATTCTCATATGTTTGTGTAGTCCAAATGGATTGAAGTGAAAGCTAAATGGAAAGGTACATGTATAAGGGAAGCCAGACACTGGTGATGTGATACCTAAGAACCTTTTCTATCGTTTATCATGTAGAAAAATGAAAGGAAATCATAAGTATGGTACTTGAATGTTGGATATTAAATATCCTTCAAGTTACAAAACACACACTAATATATTTTTTGTCTGTGATTTTCACATAATACGCATTTGTAAAGCAATTGGAGAGTCCATATACGTCCATGTGAAATAACGAACCATTTACTAGTTTGCAACTTTACTTTCCCGTGAGTAAAGATCGACGTTTTCTCTTTGAAAATAAGACTTGGTCAGAAGCTTTTCCGGCTACGAATACTGTCAAATGCCAACGATTTTGCTTATGCCATCAACCAATAAGGTCACATGAATTATGGCTATTGTTGGTCTTGCCTTATTTTCATCTTTTTATTTCAAAGCTTAGGTGCGCAATACGGAGAAGACTCCACTAGATCAAAACGCGGCTCCAGATTCTCATGCTCATTTCACCACTTTGCCTATTAACTTTTTCATTTAAATACATTGTATGCAGAGGTTATGGGAAATCCACTCGTTTTTCGTTATTAGACGGAAAGTTCTTTCATCAATACTAGAATTCCTAGAAAGTTCATAGAGGTTTTCCTGGAGTCAAATAGTCTGGAAGGTAATTGCAGGCTGTATCATACAAATAAACTGAGAATCCAATATCAAACCTTTGAGCATTTATTAAGCTTCTGTAAAACACTTTAAAATGAATTAAAAAGTGGTTGACGAGATGTATTGGTACGCCATGCGAATGTCAAGAAAGAGGCCACAAGCTGTTTATAAAATACGAGTTCCAAAACAGTTCCAAGTTTGAAATAAACTGTTCAATGTAGTAAATCCTTCCTCTGTAAAATTCCATAACATTCGTTGCTTAAATTTCATCGGCATTTTTTCCCTACTTCTATTCAATAACTCGAAGTAGGGTAGAAACTAGAAAGTCAATATATGCTAAACAATTTTCCTACATTGATGTTTTTATGCAACGTATTCGATCTTGTTTTCCATTTCTCTGTAGTGTACTCTGTCATTTCTCTATGCAATGTAAAGGTGGCTGCAATAAATATTTCCTTTTAGTTGTAAAAACTACAACCTTCCACACTGTTTGTCAATGATTGCTAGCTGATATTTTGTTAATTGCTCGTAAAAAAAGAGTCAAATTGCCGTCCGCACATATTTCATGCTCCAGCAAGCCATTAACGTCTTCTTCTGGCTAACCAAAGAAAAATCCTTCCAGACGGAACATTCAAACTTAACAAAGCTAAAGCATATGTGGGGTGTGAATGCCTACTTAAAGAATCCACTTTATTACCACGGATTACGAGCAAGGAAAGGCCACAGATGGGTAACTTGAGCGCAGTCTTCTTAACCAAAAGTAGCTTTCCTAAAAACTAACCTAATCCATGAAACATAAACATTATGATGAGAAATGACTCCCTTTACTCTCGGGCCCTATTAAGGATAGTCTCAACCTTAGCACTTATTTTACTATTTTTTATCCCATCATACACCAAGAAAGGAGGTTAGTGTCACCATTTATTTGTAAATAGTAAGCAAGTAAAAAGGGTGCGAGTACTAGGCTGAAAATTGTCCTGAATGCAGCAGGCTCCGACGAAAAAAGGATTATGTGTTGGGGCAATATTTTATATTTATGTGTGCATGCATGAGACTCCTAACCTCCTTTAAATAGGGGGAAATCTCTGGAATCAAGTCGCATAAAAAACTCAAACCTGATCATGATCATGACCCCAAAATGACGATTAGAGTGTTTAGTGAAAATATGTTTTTGCTCCAGTGAATAATTTTATCCATGGGCTTTGCCCCTTCCAGATATTTTTGAAGGAACCCTTTTCACTCCATTTTATAGCGTAATGCTCATGCATGACATCTACAACTCTTCTAAAGGAAGGAATTGCATCAGGGAGACATTTTTATGGTTATGATCACGACTGATATGCACCACAAGACACATGTGCCAAGGAGCTTAGGAGCAACTATACTTCTAGGTCTGCGGATTAGTATCGTGCATTGTTCCTGAACAAGGTGAAAATTGAATTTTTATAGCGCCTTATTCAATACTTGACCTGATTATCACCGGCTCAAATACATTGTCGCGAATTGTCCATTAAAAAAGTGAAAGAACTTTTTTTATGTTTCACTCAGCCCAATGCACTTTTCCCATTGAATGATTTCCAGCATAAGGAAGCTAATAATTCTGGATATTTATTCTTATTGCAAATAAAAATGTCAGCGGGGGCTTTAGGTTCAAAGGGTCAGGCCAGGTGTTTGGTGTCACTTTTATTGGCTTACTTTGAGACTTAGAGTACTCCTGTAAGTAAGGTAATACCACGTTATGTCCGGCATTAATCAGGTTTTTGAAACTAGGTGTTGCAAAGTAAAGAGGAAAGCAAAGAACGTTAATGAGGTCATAATCACAGTCAAAAAAGGATCTCTTCGTATATTTTAATTTATGATTTGATATTTAAGGCCATATGACTGAGTAGTTGCTGCCTTACATATTAGTGCATATACAAAATCTTAAAAATTCTTCAAAGACGACAAAGATTTGGATGCTAAAATTTGATTTTTCTGTATTCGCTTACTGGACGTGTGTAGCGGCGTCAACAAGCACATCTACACTCAGAAATTGAATTTGGTAAAAACATTGAATTCGAATGTATACATAAAATGTACTTTTGAAGATATTTAAATTCCAGAACATTAACCCAAATAATTTGTAGGTGTAGGATGGAATTAAGCATAGTGGTTTTTATTTCGCCCTATACTGCATTGTTTATAATTTTTAAAATAAAACATGTTTTATCAAAGTACTTTACATTTAGCAACTATTCATTCAAGATCTGCGGCGTAGTAGAAGTAGACCCAATGTAACCAAAAAAGTAGTTAGCATCAACTAACTGTTCTAGTGCCCAATTTGTTTTTATCAGCTACTGTTTTATTCCACAAGCACATCATATCCCTTTCAAAGAATTCGCCTCGCTCAACTTTGGCAATAACTTTAAATGTTCTTTTCTCTTCATCTTGCTTCACATCATGACGACACGTTGCTTTGTAATCTTTGGGATTCATAGTAATCTTACGTCTAAGATCTTCAATTTTTAAGGGATACCTATAGTTGTTCTTAACAAACTGGAGTAACTGTCCAGTCACAAATACATCATCTATCCAGTAAAACTTGGTGATATTTGATACAGAGTAAATTTTCTCTATAAGATCCACCCGGATACTGTATGCCCATCCGCAACAAAATGGTGGATAGTATGGGTGGGGGAATTCTTCGTATGGCATATACATTTTGTCAGTTTTTTTCCTGTAAGGCTTAGAGTGGGGCCATAATTTACAGTAAATATCGGGAACGATGGTACCTGTCTCCACAGCCTGCAAATCTGCCGTCAACCAATCCAACCATTTAAAGATGTCAATGAAGACATCATCGTCAACTTTTAAGACGTAGGTGGCATTCTGGCAAAAATTTAGGATCCACTTGTAGCCCATCAAATGCTTATATATCAAATTGTGATATGTGTCAGTGAAGCTTCCTATGACAAGGTCCCCGAACTCATCCTGTTCCTCTTTCAGCCTCTTCTCTTGCTTCTCAAATTCATCTTGATTGCGTTCCGGTTTGATCCCACGGTCAGCTTCCCCCAGAAGGAATACAAAGCGGATATCCCAATTTCTGTATATTGGCACAGAGCCCCATGATTTGCGAATTGCCGATCTTTCAACAAAATGAGATCGGGCGGTGTGAACTAGAATGGGGAGTATACGGAGGTGCTTTGGATCACTTGCGTTGAGCTTGCAAATGAGTTCATTGTCGAAAAGCCAGGTAAAGTTGATGTTGAAAAGAGTTGGCTCCTCCCACATTTCCAGCTGCCGTTTAATTGGGATTAGTGTAGAGGTTTGTTCAGCTTCTTCATTCATCACAGTTTCATTTTCAGGCTGCTTATCTGAAGACCCGCCAATGTTAACCGTTTCTGACTCATCCAAACTAGTTTGTAGTCCAACCCCTTCTTGACCGATACCTTCAATATTTAATTTTCTGTAGATGGAAAACTGTATGAAAAATCCGATTGTGACTGCAGCAAGGAGCAAGGGTAGCTAGTAAATAAGAAACAAAATTCGATTTCTAAATGTTTTAATGCGTTTCCTACTAGTATTGCATGTCAAACTGGTGAAAAACTATTGTTATAACAGAAATGGAAACTTACTAAGCATAGAATGCGTCTTCGTCTATTTATACTGTTCACAGGCGCAGATATAAATCTGATTAGTTTATCATCCATTTTTTACAAGAATACTTCTGTTAAGCATAAGTGTGCTACGCAGAAATTGCACATGCACTTATTAACACCTCAGCTCAAATTTTATTATAGAACAAATATGGCTGCTGTGAAAGTGCTCATAGAGACATGCTAATAAAAAATTACATTGCTACACGGCTATGAATTATGCATTTTACCGTGTTGTTATGCGACTGAAAGTGACATTTGGTACTCACCCCTCAATGAAAATGAAAACTGGCCTTTCTAGAACGAATAAATCTCTTTGGAAAGCTTAAATTGCTTATTAATGATCGTATCATGTGAACAAATCACATAGATTTTCCATGAAAGGTTAAATAAGCCGCCAGAGGTCCACTCTGAATTTAACCAATTTATACTAAAGTTATTCTTTGTCCCCTTTTCCCAACGGAAAAATCTGTCTTTTTCTGACAAAAATGCAATTTCATTGTTCAAAATTTTATGAATGCTCATTTTTCATCCAATTTTTCTCCATGTTGTTGTTTATTATTGCAAATCAATGAAGTGTATCGATAAATGAGCATTATTAGCTTGACTTATTTCTCGCCCTTTTGCCTCTCTTACTATAAGCCATGTAGCTCCCTCACTAAATGAAAATATGAACTCGACAATTTTCTCTTTCCTTACGCTCGGCTAACAACTTATTGCTTATTTATCGGTCATATTGTCTAATATGCCAGGTCAGAGGAAAGGACGAGAGTTTTACGTTCATTCAGTGATTCTCAGTTGAAGAGGAGAAGACAAGGCCAAAAATATTTTCAGCTGCTACTCCAACTTCCTCTTCTTTGTATGATAATATACCTCTTCTCATTCATTCAACAAGTTTGATTGAGTAAACCATTGACTGCGAGTTGACTGAATAATTTCTTGAGTTTCACAAAGGATGATCGACTTTTGCACTGGAAGGGACTCTTCATCTGACTCCCATTCTTCTCCACTTACGGACGCACCACTACAGCTAAATAGCTACCAAGGAGGCCCATTAACAGTGAATAATGACCAATATCAAGCGTAATAGATCGATGATAATGGGGAGAGGAGCAGATGTGGAGAAAAATGACTTTTTAAAAAGGAGTCGTATATCCATATGCATAGCTATTACTTGGGAAATGGATAGGTTTATGTAGAATGAAATGAAAGATTGTTGATTCCTCCCGTCTTGACTTGGTCTTGGGCCTAACAGCCTGTAACAATGAGTTAAAACGATTTGGTAGCTATTTGTCCCTTTTAAATGACCCTTTTATGAGGTCCTTAGAGGGTCAATCATGTCCAATATGTTCGTCTGGAGGAACAACACCCACACATTCACTCCACTTCAGTCATTCACGACTGCATTCAAGCGATTTACGAGAGGACCTTTTCATAAAAAGAAGTGACAAAAAGGAAGGAAAATCAGTGTGACTTCTTGCTCCTTTTTCAGTAAAAGTTGCTGGCAAAATGTAAGTGCAACTTTTCATTCCTCATATAAGCCTGAGAGAGATGAAGTCACTCCAGTCTCTTATGCCAACTTTTCAGAAGAATGGAAATAAAAAGGACAATGAAGTCAGTCACGACGTTTGAAGATAAAATAGAGTATGCCGTGGTTGGAAAGCGAGTCACATCAAATCGTGCCTCGTTTGAGCTAATAACAAGCAGAGCACATGAAAGGAAAATAGATTTCAAAAATTTCTGCACCATTCCTGCCTATTACCAGAGCACTTTTAAAGCTTTGAATATAAACTAAGCTTATATAGTTTTTAAAGAAAAGTATTTTCGTACAAAGGAGGTAAAAAATAACGATACAATATGAACTATGACTATGACGTGAATTGGGTGATGGCATAAGGGAACAAAAAAATAAACTGTAGTATACGTAACGAGTTCCAGGCTTCAGCCAGCAACGCAACTTCTTCGGAGTAAAGTGAGAAACTGCTTCCACTCCAGCTTCACTTGGTGCATCAGCATCATGGCGATAAAAAACCGTAAATTGGACAAAGTACAAAATATTATAGTACATTGGTCTTTCTGTGGACCACAATAAAAGGGCACAGTAGGCATGCTAAAGGAAAATTGAAAAGCGAGAGCCTTGAAAAAATATATGACCAGTTGATCCTGTATTTACTTAGGAAATAACTGGAAGACAAATGGATATATCAAAAAAGAAGCAACAGGGCGAATTAGTTTAAATAAAATTAAAATGTATAATTTTTGCCCAATCCAATATGATTAACCTTGCTTCAGACAATGATACTTTCATATTAACTTGAATAAAAAAAATCTCTTTGAAAAGTCCCTTCCACTTCAGCAATACTAACGTTTATCTTCTCTCTTCTCATTCATGAATGAGGATCTCAACTACACCGCCTACAATAGTTCTCGTTAATATTTTTACTACGAGCTCGCTCCAATCTCCTCAACAAAAATATAATACAAGGGGACAATACAACATTTTACGAGGCTCCATTCTACAAGCTGCATTTTTGATAGTTCAGGTGTGACATCGTTGGGTTTGCTGTAAAGCATTGCAATTAATATGATGAAAATAATTAAAACCAACACACTCTCCAGTTACCCAAATATCAAAATGATGGCTAAGTGGTGATGATGAGGATGAATGATGGACAATACAAATGGCTAATTTCTAAAGTTACCATTTGAGAGCGTCACCTGCTAATATTGAGCAATTTGTTATGAACCTGAAATAGGCTAAAATGTGAAATATTTTGCCGTACAATTCACAAAGATCTAAATTAAGTAAGAAAACTTCATTACTTCATTATATTATACATATTATTACTTCATAAGATTAGACTGTAAATCCACCTCAATTTTTGTTTGATAGAAAATGTACACGTTGGACTACTTCAAAAAGTTAATTTTACTTATATTCATATGGCAGATCATTGTTTTCATTCCAAGACTCGATATCCATAATTGGAGGCTTCCAAGGAGTTTGACGGATAGGGTGTGGAACGTAGTTAATGAGTCAAATGTGGACAGTATGAATCCTATGCTCATTTATTATGAGACTGTAAGACTAAAGTCGCTCGTGAAATTGTAATTGTAAAATTCCCTGTGTGTTAGCTCTAAATTGTGGGATTTTAACTTTTGCTTCCTTCATTAGACAATTTCTACATGGGATACTGGGGAAAGTTCCACTACCGAAACCACAACTATTCCCGTTTTTTCCAATGCTAAAGAGAGCCCTGTGAATATTGTTTTATGGACACGATTTCATACAAACAGAAACAACCGGCTCAAATGGATGGAAAGTCTCGTGCAGAAAATGAGAAAAGATATTTGCTTTGAAGATTGCAAAGTTTCAATGAGCGGGAATCAGTCTAATGCAAAGGCTGCAGATGCAATCGTCTTTTTTCCGCATCGAGAAGGAATCAAACAGTAAATAATGAAGACAGAGAAGGGAACCTTTCTATTATAAGTGTGCTTATTACTATTACGTTGATAAATTATTATTTTAGAGAAATGCTACCATTGAGAACTACTTGGAATCAGATTTGGGTCTATATGCAACACGAGCCGCCCGTACATTACCGTCCTGGAGCTCATCTCAACAGTGTTTTCAACTGGACGATGACCTACAGGATGGACTCTGATATTTATAACCCATATTACCGATTTTTCCCTTTGGCCAAGTCATTAAAACCAACAGACCCTTTGAGGTTTGGGAATCGTCAATATAATCTTTCAGAGTGGGTGGATGGAAAAACCATGCACGCAGTTGCTGTGATTTCCAACTGTGGAGCAGTTTCAAAGAGACTTGCGATACTGCGAAAGCTCCAATCTTCCGGGATCCCAATTGATATTTATGGACGCTGTGGAAATAAAAGTATTCCAACTCCTGAGGATGCTTTTTGGAACGAGGTCGGAAGGAAGTACAGGTTCTACTTTGCCATGGAGAACTCCATTTGCTCTGACTATGTAACTGAAAAATTTTGGCGCCCG
>JAQGAH010000998.1:0-20318 GCA_034696885.1 Lepidocyrtus paradoxus | reverse complement strand
TTTGTTAAGTATGTAATTTTTGTTGTCATTGGTGAAATAAAGTCCCTATGTCCATTAACTTATAAAACGACCTGTATGTAATCTCATTATGTTTGTAGGAACACATTCCGGAGCTCTGGGCTCATTTCCAGGAATTGGGAATAGAATCTCATATGTACGCATCGACATGGTTCCTAACATTGTACACGGCCAAGTTCCCTTTGGTGTTCGTTTTTAGAGTTATTGACTTATTTCTTCTAGATGGGGCCAAAACATTATTTCAAGTTGCTCTTGCCCTTTTAGCTGTAAGTTTGAGCTATATCGAGCGTATTCATTTAAATAATTAATCATTTAAAATCCAACAACCTACTAATCTTACTTTGAATTTAATATTTTTCAGGCCGCTAGGAAGGATTTATTGGTTTTAGATTTCGAAGGGGTGCTAAAATATTTTCGAGTCAGTCTTCCAAAAAAGTTCAAAGCTGCTGAAGCAGCGAATTCACTAATTCGAATGGCAACTCAAGTAAAAGTTAAAAGGCTAAAGAAATATCAGAATGAGTACTTGCTTGCCAAGGAACAAGAGAAAAACTGCGTTGACCCCCTGACACGATTGCAGAGAGAAAATAAGAAACTGATGGAAGACATGATACGATATGAAGCTTCACTTACTAATCTTGTGTTAGGTAAGACTGCTGCAGAGGAATCTGCATTCACATTAGACGAGGAGCTAACTCGAACAAAAACATCTTTAAAAGAAGTTGAGGACTTTAATTCTAAACTTAAAGAAGAAACAAACTCTGTGAGTACCGTGAAGATTGTCTAACCTTTTAAAATATTTAAAATATTAATTGCATATTTGATTACAAACTTATTCTCTTTGTAGGTAAAAGAGTTATTCCAAAAGGAAATGAAGCAATATGACATTGAAAGTGAGAAAAAGTCAAATATAATAGCAGACTACAAAAGGGTGCGTGTCATTAACTTAATTAAACTTTCAAATTAAATGGGAAAAATTGGTAAGATTTTCTTATAATGTAATATCCTTACTTTGTTTTAGACGTGCTCAAATCTAAGCTCCCAGCTGGACCAAACGCAGAAGGGGATCCGTGAGCGTAACAAGTTCTTCCAATCGAATTTATGCCCAAACTGTGCACATTTCGTGTCTGTCGCGATGAACATTGCATCAGGGGTCAATAAAAATCCAGACACTCCCGGAAATGGAAATGGACAAACTCAAAGCTACCAGGAGCCACCGAATCCTACCGTTGAAGAAACCATCAAAATGCTAGAAAATGAGCTTGCCAAAACGAAAATTGCTCTTGCCGAAGCGGAATGTCGTAATGATGACCTGAACCACAGACTAACAATTTCTCAGAATGAACTGGAGGCATACAGAAATAATGCTAGTGGCCCTGCCTGGCTATGGAAAAATCTCTCGTTTAGTAAAGATAAGGACAAGGACCATAAGAAGGTAGCCCAGACGAGCAGCAATCCTGTGTCAATGGATGATTGCTCCTCATTATCAAACTCATCTAATGGCAGTGCAGCCAATATTAGTTTGCCAAGCAGTAGTGGAAAAAAGCAATAATTAAAAAAAAAATCCGTCCTGTCCCGACCGTAATATCTAAAATACAAATCAATACGGTTATATTTAATGCAAAATCCGAATCAAGGTAATAAAGAGTTCAGTACATTCCAACTTTATTCCCCGATTTATTTTGTGATGAGAGATAACTATATAAATATTACGATTTCCTATTTACTAAAAATTATTAGAGCGTACGCCTAGCTAGCAATTTTTCATTCAAATATTTCAAATGTATCAAATTCCTTAAATTACAACCTGCTCAATCGTGCCTCTCCCTGTCATATTCCAATATCTGACGGAGACGTTCTTTGTCAATCGAGCTTTCACTGTTTTCTTTCTTTACTTCCTCCTTGTTGATCTATTTATGTTTAAGCCCTGTTATCACTGATCCTATATTTGCATGATTACTGAATACACTGATTATTTTATGAATATCGTATGATGGTATCACTATTAAGATTAGTCATATCTATATAATAGTATTTATATGCATGTTTCAGAGTATTTGATTTTCAGTTAATTGAACAAATTCCTTAAGTTATTCGGTATTATACTTACTTCTATGCAATTGTTTATGCCATACATATTATATTATCGATATCGACTAAAAGAATGTAGTCTCGCATAATTGTAAATTAAAATTGAAAGTAACTTAATAAAAACATGTCTTGTCATGTCGATGCATCTTTTCATTCTCCTTCCTTTTCTTTGACCATGTTCCATTAAGAACGAAGCAATTAAGCCCATTCATCATCCATTTCTGTCATGTTTCATTTCATTACCATTTAACCATTGAAGGTTGAATTAATCGTTCATTAAACTGAGAACACAAATATTCATATGACATAGCACTACTGACTATGTCATCATCACGTCCCATCAAATACAAGTAATACGACAAGAATTCCAGCGCATTATAGGATTGATTTAAGTGAATCATGCCCAGCTCATGTGATAAGCTGATAGATAATCTACCCAAAAGATAAGCATAAACGTCAAACCAAATGTAAAACGGTGCAGTTAATTTAACAGCACATGACAGAAGAACTAGATATTTTTTCATAGCATATAGCAGGAGCGCAGCGCTTAGCGTTGTATGCCATACAAAGTGGCAGCAGCGCAGCGAACTGTCAGTCAAGTTTTATCCATAGGACCAATCCGGTTGCAGCCCATCTCAGCTGATAATCATTGGAGGGGTTGCTGGTGCGAAAAGTCAAATTACTCCCTATGACTATTACATGGCAAAGATAACTTTGGCAACATCCTCCCTCCCATACTTTTCCATATCGTACATGGGAGTATACGCCAACTCCAGCGTTTGAGTCCAGTACATATTCATAGTCTGGAAAGGTGAGGTTTCCTTCCATATCTTATTCTTGTTGACGATCATATTTCACTCGGTTTTAGTGTAAGCCTAAGCATAAAAAGATTCATTCAACTATTTTTCTTTCCATTTCCATCATATCAGCGCAGCGTTTCAGCGTATATTCCATCATATCATATCTGCTTTTTGGAATTGTTGAGGTTGGCAAAAAAATACTCAAAAACTGCTCACATTTGAGCTATCCAGATAAATACAGCTTGCAAAAAAACATTTAAACTTGCTTTAGTGTGAAGTGGTGAGCAGAAGTGTTTTTGTGTGCTACAGCCGCTGCAGATTCGATAATTGATTTCGTTTGATTAGCGTGTGGGTGGGCTCAGCAGGTTCAGGTAAGTTGTCGTGTTTTTTTATACCCTAGTTTTTGCATAAGGAAGGATGTTTAGCTGAGGTAATGAAGGACATGGAAGAAAGCACTTTGAAAGCAGCTAAAAATATCACAGGTGCATTTAGCTCTGACGACCTTCGCTCAATAATAGATTAGT
Organism: Lepidocyrtus paradoxus; assembly: GCA_034696885.1. Classification (NCBI taxonomy): domain Eukaryota; kingdom Metazoa; phylum Arthropoda; class Collembola; order Entomobryomorpha; family Entomobryidae; genus Lepidocyrtus; species Lepidocyrtus paradoxus. The sequence goes on along the minus strand of JAQGAH010000998.1, from coordinate 16,888 downwards.
TGGAAGTTGAGTTTTGTGGTGCGGTTCGGGTGTAAAAGTTGGAAGTTACCCTTGTCATTAAATCATTAATTATGAAATGGTAGAACTAGGAGCAGTTAGTTAAAATTAAGGTAACTATATAAAAGGGAGTTGATGTATGATGGCTGCTTAGTCATATATGTTTAATCTGAGTCTCGCTTTGTTTGCTTTTTTAATGAATCTGGCTTACGTTGTGATGTGGCATGTGACTTGATCGCATTCATATGTAGAATAGTTTAGTTTAGCGAAAGTTAACTAAATATAGAAAATCCGTTAACAAATGATGATCAATCAATAATAATCATAATGCGTTGTATTCTTTAGTGCAGCTTTGATTAGTCATCATTAGTTAGGTAATTTTGATTGAATAATAATAATGGGAACAGGAACTTCCGTCTAGGCAAGTAGGTGTTTTATAGTGATACGTCATACATCATACGCCACTTTATAAGGAGGTGCTTTTAAGACAAATTAGGAGAAGCTGCTGCTGCTCGTTAATTTTTACCTGAGCTTTTAAGCTGAGTAGTGGCACGTGTAGGTAGATGGGAGGGTGGATATTAGTCTTGTAGCTCCTTTCTCCTTTCACTTCAGGCAGCAGATATAGTTTGCATGGGCAATGTATGTTGTTCGCCGTTAGAATAACGGAACGGTCAAAAATCAAATTAAATGTGTGGTTGTAAGTTGGCTAAATATGGAAAACTCATTGATAGAGAAATCAGCAGGATTTCAGTGCATTTTAAATAAAACATGACAATGTTTTGTTCAACCAGAGTCAATAATTATCTGTACTTAATTAATGATGTGATGGAATTGCAATATTGTAATTGGATTTTTTTTCAGAAAGCTGAATTTGCCTTCGGTGAAGTGACAAGAGAATTTTACGTGAGACACCAAGACCGTCCTCTACTTCCATTGCATAATGCAGAGCCCGACTGGAGGAATGGGGGAGGGTTATGGGGGGATGGAGCCCCCAAAGGAGGAACAACCATGGTATGTCAAATATGGGCTCCGTGCGCTTGGAACCGCTGCTGGTGGACTGGCAATGTTCTTTGGACTGTTCAGTTTACTTTTTAGTGTGTTTTCACCAACATGTATTGTATTCAGTGTTTGGCAAATGTAAGTAAATAAGCTGTCGATTGACTCCTTTTCATCCATATAAAAAACTATTCAACCCTAATTAAAGTATTAATTTATGAATTTAATTGTTCGTTTCAGATTATGCGGCTTCTTGGTTGTAACTATCGAGTCCCCATGCTGTTGTGTGTTTGTGGAACATGTTAATAAAGTGACGGAAATGGTGGACAGAAAGCCATTGTGGATGAAAGCAGCTGCATATTGCATGTAAGAACACGAATATGAATCCAGAATCCAGGGCTGTTAAATATCATTTATTATTGTTATTTGTGTTTTAGAACTAATCAGGATCTATTATCAATTTATCAATTTTAGTGTTCCATTTCCTGCAATTTTGTTTTGCTTCGGAGCAAATACATTTCTTGGCTCGGGAAGTATAATCGCAACTGGAATTGTTTACGGAATGGTAGCCCTTGGAAAGAAGTAAGTTATTTGTTCTTTCTAGGTTTCAAGTCTTGTAAAAAGGTGTGTTCATATTCATAATACTCGTACAAGGAAAATAAGCTAGTCATTGCATTCTTTTTAGTACAAAAAGTTTGACATGATATCATTGCATTCACATTCACAGTGTTAAATCAAACAGGTTTTTATCTTTTTCACTTTTCAACGTGTGCAAATAACGAGTATGATAAGAGTGGATAATAGTAAACTGTAAAACTGATAACGCGCCACTCTACCATGAAGTGATCATGGGATCGGATAGTCCGATAAAACCTGTTATATCAACATATAAGGAACTTTATGATCCTTCTTACATACAACAAAAATTGAAGAGAGAGACTTAATAATCCACCTTTTATGTCACCAATAATATATAATTCCGGCTAACGATATAGCTTTTGTTTATGTGTTCGGGGGATTGTGTAAATAACATGTACTAAATCACTTAATTGCTAAATGCATTTTACATCTAACAATCTCTTATATGTCTTTAACAAAAAAAAAATAATTATTTAGAGCACCGAGGGATGTGATGTTGGCTGCTGCAGCGCAATTGGGTGGTAACGCTGCTACTCAGATGGGCAAAGATCCTCAAATAAATCAACAGAATCAAAGTCTTGTAGATGACCCCGAAATTTGGGGTTCACAAACCTACTAAAATCCTTAATTCCTGATAATCGCACGCAAGTGTTCATTCCCAAACATTTGCAAGTAGACTTTTTTTATTTCATTTTTTTTTTGAAAAACAACAACTCTTTGAGAATGAGAATGGCGTTATATATCATTTCAAGTTTCTTAATAGTTATTTTTCCCAACGTCACTCTGTAATTTCAGTTTGCAAGTTATTTTTAACGGACCCACTCATAATGTATGTAATAAGAGAAGATTATCTCATGCTCATTAACTTTAACCAGTCGTATTGTTGCATGAAAGTATCTTGTGTTAGGTGCCATATTTAAGCTTCATCATTTTCTATCGTTTTATCCACTCGTTTCATTTGCCCTTTGACTTGTAGGATTTAACGCTTTCATATTTATGAGTTATCTTAAATCACCGAAAGATCTTGTATGTATTATTAGCATCCTGTTGTGTGTCTATCATACAATAGATTAGATAATGGAATATGCCAAATATATAGCAAAATTTTAATTGCTTTCTGTCAATTCTGTCAGTTTTTATATACACGTTTTGTTTGCATGAAAAATCAGTACGAAAGACTTTCACCGATTATATTACTATGTAGTTGAACTATTATTTAATTATTTTACTTTAGCTATATGTAGTATTCAGTATTATTACAAAGGTAAATTTTTATTTTCACTCTTTTATGTTTTCCTTTCTCCCATAATTTCTGAAGAGCTTCTAGAGAGGAAATGGCCCACAATGCTCAGACTGTTTTCCCTGGCCCACCCAAAAATTCATATGAGCCACAAGTTAATCAACCTCAACCCAGACCAAGCAAGCCAAACACTCCAGCCACCAGCCCAAACTACGTTGGCAACGTTGGTGATCCAATCCAAGCATCTGCTGCCCAATGGGCGGCCCAGTCTACGACAGCGACCTTTGAGGCACCTCCGCCCTATAATAGCCAGAGTCAGGCTCCATCGTCACGTCCACTGGGCTGGGATCAAAGCTTTCTAAATGATGGAAGTAAATCTGCTACGATTCACTCTACTGCTGTTAATCTGGAAACTAACACTGGAGCAAATCCAACCACAAGCGATCCATATAATCCATTTCAGTAACTGTGAGCGTTCATTCTGGGATTGACAGGTTTAAATGGACTGAGTTTAGAAGTTAATCTACCTCCCCTATTGTGAGTGGGAAGACATAACAAGCCAGATGCATGCTCCAACAATTGAATGCAAAGTAGTCATATATTATTTAAATGTTATGTATCATCTTATTGTTGTCTTGTTCGTCACCTTCACCTCCAGGAATAAGTAAATGTAAATACGTGTAGGTATCTATAATTATTGTCACACTATTCCAAATATTACGATAAATACTATTTTTGTAAAATTTTGACTACATTTTAATTTGCTTGTTAGAATATTATGATTATATTTCAAGTGATGAAATTAGGATGTCGGTGGGTAGATATTTATTAGTAATTGAGTTGCCAATAAGCCAAGATGTATTTATAACTCATTTAATGTTTTTTTTTACTAGAATCTTTGTTAAATATTAGGAGCATTCTCCATTTTGAATGTACTACATGACTTATCGTATTTCCCTTTGGAATGCACTACACTCAGAAGTTTCGTCCTTTACCGTTCTCAACAGAATTCTAAAACTATACCTATATTCCGGCAAACAGTTTACAATCAAAATCAAGATTAGCTCCTTAAACTAACCACCGCTGTCCTAAAATTCTCGAACATCGATACTTATTCCCGTTGGTATTTGGTTTTGTGATATTTGTTTTTGTATAATATTACCATATTATTTCCTGAACTACGGATAATCAGTTATAAATATCAGTAAACGTAATGTTATTCCAGGAATATTTAAAACTAGGACATACATATATATATTATCTTATCAATGATCTAAACTGTACGTCAACAATGAACTTCAAATATAGTGTGCAATGACGAGTTGTATGAAAAAATTATTTTACAGTGTATATGAGTAGAGCGACTTTGTAGAGTATTTAATACTAAACCAATAATACATTCACGGAAATGAAGGCATTAATTATTGATTAATGATTCAAATGTTGTAAATAAATCAGAATCCAGAAGTTAAATGAAAAACATTTTTGATCCATTATTTTGCTGCATGGTTGATTGCATAGAAGTAACCGTGATTTAAACAAACTGCTATGCCTTGTTCACCCAATAGACACTGGATAGGTGTTTCTGTGGATTCATATGTCAGAGAAGAAGAGTGAACGTACTTTTGCATAGGTATTGGTATTCGATATGTACTAGTCAACAAAATTATACTTTATATTGCCTCCATCATTTTGTAAACTTGCACTTTGCACCTCTCATGTCATCGGATACGAAAGGATGTAAATGCTTTATTTTTTCCAAAATGAGCAAACATGTAATGAAAAACGTACTTCCCAAACATAACCCAAAACGAAGCATTGCCTTTTCATCCAAAAAATTCCACAATCATATATTCACCAGAGCAAAAGACCATATCCAATCTAGACTATTCAGCATGTCATGGCTTAGTGAAATGGCTTGGTTGGTAACAAAGTTAGCTTTTTTTGAAGAAGAGAAAGAGTACCTCCTACTATTTTAGTGAAGAAGACTCAAGTGATGATATTATACTTAAGAGTCCAAGTCCAAAAGCACAAGATTGGTAATACGTATAGAAAAGTTTTGTTAAATCACTTGAGCATCATCACCACCTCAAGCATACAATGCGAGTTTAAAGCAAAGCAACAAGTCAAAGTTCTTAACAGAGATTTTATACCTATAGAGCATTTATAGATAACGCAACGCTCCAAGACATAATCCCTCGTTTCTCAAAGACCAAAAGACCAATGTAGCTTATCTTACTTAACAACACCCTCTCGTTGGAGTCCATCATCATTTATCTTCGTTAGACTTTAAATACATATTCCTATACACAATTTATATTATGGAGCTCTACAGACAAGCTACATGAAGTTTAGCAGCTGAAGGAATAATAGGATAAGTTCATATTGCTATTGTTTGTGCAAAGCCTGAAAGGAAGAAAGAAATCTCTCAATCCTTTTAATTAATGAGATCAGGGAGACCAGTTGCAATTAGTTCAATCATGAGATTATATTGACTCTATAGTCACTATTGAATAGTGCAAGTTCAATTGTACATAAAATGACAGCAAAAAGATTTCTTGAAGAAAAATGATCTATTTTTATAAAAGACATTTTGTTTGATGTGGTGGGAACTGACTCCAACTGTGAGTATTTGTACAAAGCCTTTCTTCAAAACTGGAGAGATGGAATCCTCAACTATTTTTCTAGTGATTTTTAGATGAATGAATGACTGTAAATGGTTAATTGATTGTGATATGATAACAGATAAAGACAAGGAGAAAGTGAAATCTTAAATCCCTCCCCTCCACATGCACTTTCCGACAGAAAAGTTCTTTGTGCTATAATAATCTAATCTGTTGTGGATTACACATGTAAAGATCTACTTAAATGCAACTAGGCCATTACTTAAAACAATCTAAGACATTGACAGTATCATGGCCCCGACAAAAAATAACGGTGGCCCGAATGCCACAAATAAGAAGAAGCAGTCTAGCATCCTTTTGAAAGTGATTTTACTGGGGGATGGTGGGGTGGGCAAAAGCTGTGTCATGAACCGATTTATACAGAACAGATTTGATACAAGTCTGTTTCATACGATTGGGGTCGAGTTCCTCAACAAAGAGATAATGTATCAGGAGCAAGGATATACCATACAGGTGAATGTCATTTACTTTGTCTACTTTTCACTCATTTGACATGTGAAACATGACCTCAAAACATGATCAACTCCACTTAATGTATGTATAATTTGAACTATATTTCTTTTATGTAGATATGGGACACTGCAGGCCAAGAGAGGTTCAAATCCCTTCGAACGCCATTCTACAGGGGCTCAGACATTTGCGTCCTCACTTTTAGTCTGGACGACCCCGCATCCTTCACGAACCTCACTTCCTGGCAGCAAGAGTTCCTCTATTATGCGGACATTGACAAATCTGAAGACTTCCCGTTTGTCGTATTGGGAAATAAAATAGATCTGGATGAGGCTCAGAGAAAAGTAACATTCCAAGAGGCAAAAAGTTGGTGTGACGCTAACAAACTTCCCTATTTCGAGACCAGCGCCAAAGACGGTACCAACGTGGAGGAAGCCTTCGTCAAAGGGGTGGAGATGTGGAGAGAGAACGACCAACGATTTGAGGGGAGAGCGGGCCCTCCCAGCTCAGAGGGGAACCGAGCGGGTAGAACCATTCTTGTCACCTCCAATAGCAGTCATGCAAGGGGAGAAGAGCAAAAGGGGACTTGCTGTTTTTGACCTCCGTAGATCCCAACTGTAATGCCTTAAATGTTTTAGTCCTCCAAAAAGATGAATATGAAATTGTGATACAATTTATAACACTTTCTTAAGACAGTTGCTTATATGTCTAAAAATAATATATATACTTTAAAAATGCAAAAAAGACGCAATTTTTTTGACGCTAATAAAATTTTGATATAAGTTTTTACGCAAAATGGAAATTATTTATGAAATATGACTGCACAACTAGAGTGCAAGGCAAAATGAACCCAAATTATATCATCCAAAGTTCGGAAAAACGATTTATTTTCTGACTTTATGTCATGTTTTATTTGACACTGCATAATGCATTGTTGTAACAAGCCTCAAGGAAATAGTAATACACAGTTTTCATATTACAAGCATGTAATATGCTCTAAAAGCACTAATAAGTTATTATGAGATAAATAATACATAATTTATGTAATAGAATATATCCTCATTGCAATTTATAATGTAGGTTTATGAAGAAAGTATAAATTACAAATTACATTAAACACGGCCAACAACCAGGGTTGACATAAACTTTCACCCAATCTACAACAAACATGTTATAATCTAGAATCAATCAGCAACTTGAACAATTCATGTATGCAGAAGAGCAGTTACAATTTTACACGTGAATCGGGTTTCGCACTATAATCTATAATTTTCATATTTTTCTTCAGGCGAAATTCTGTCTTTCGAAAGAGAAGGATACAAAGGATTCCCATTCATGCCTACACTAGTTAAAGCCAATTTTTAAAGTTATTTAAAAGTTTTTAGATTTTCCTTATTTTGTGCAGTTACATGCGAGTGTTTTACTCTCCAAAACAGCTAAACTAATAACAGTAATATGTATTTTTTTAATTAAAAAAGAGTATTGCTGTTTTAAGTATTGCGACTACAATTTTTGATTGAAAGCAGAGACCCTATTAAAGAGTTTTTAACATTTTATAGTTGTTATGAATTCTGTTGGAAAGTTCGTCAAATGTTGCGAGATGTAGCCGATTTAGATAGATTTTATAGATTTTTAATTGAAGGTTGTCAAAACTTCAACTTTGTCAAGAACATGGGGAAAGAAAGCACTAAGCTATATACATTTGTATATGCATCTCTACAAGATTAGATTAGCGTTAAAATTTTGTAGGGAATAAGTAGGGTGGATTAGCACTTTGAAAGAAAAGTTGAGTTTAAATGTTTGTAAATCTGTATTTACTAATCTATTAAGAAACATTTGAAAAAGTAGTAACTGAACTATTTCTCACTTTTAGGTATTTGAACAATTCTATAAAATGGAATTATCGAATTGTCTAAGTAAGTATCTAGTTAATTTTAGTATTGTGTTATTTAATAATCTTTAGTTCTTAGGGGTTAGAATTGGAATGAACAAAAAAATTCGGTTAGTACTAGTTCTGGAAAAATACTTTCCGTGAGGAGACTAATTAGCAGCTAGTCAAACCCCTAGATGTTTTTAATTTGAGGATTATACTACTAAAGTAAAGTTGTGCATTATACACAAAAGAGAAAGCAAGACTCCTGCAAAGATAACTACTATCACTAGATTTGCTAAACATTCAACTGTATTTTCATTTTCACGGGAACGTTACAATTTTACGCTGGAGCAAGATCTAAATGCTTGCATACCTTATTGGATTCTATTATTTTTCTACTTTTGAATTTTCAGTCATCACTTTTGTAAAGCAAAAGTCTCCGATTGTTATTATAATAAATAATAATTTACAGTAATTATAAATTAAAGCATCTATAAGACAGAGGTAATAAGTTACTTCTATTATATAGTATTAAATCACACTTCTTATAGTGTTAGGAGTCTATAAATAAACCTGGATAATTTTATCGGCTATAGCATGGAATGCTCATATATTCTCTTTGGTTTAGGTTTACGATAAAATAAATAGTGGAATCTCATTAATAATAAATTAAAATAATATTGACTGACGTTTGTAAAATCTACCCCAGCAATTTGTAGCCTTCGTAGTAATGTCGAGGCGTTGAAGTTGAAGACATCAAATATGCAACAAGGTTACGAGGGTCAAATGCATCATCAAACGAAGGAGCAGTGAAGTTGCGCATCTGAGATATTCGTCTACGTAATCAGGTGCTGCTCAATTCCTTTAGGTCACACAGGAAACCGTCTGGCACCAAAATGTGAGTTGAACCTGCGAATTCATATTTAAAGTACTCAGTCTCAATCAAAATCAATTGCATTTTAAATTAGAAACATGGCTTAAAAAACTAAAATCGCATGGAAAATCGACACTTACCAACAATGACTTCCCAATTTTTCAATGCATTGGTCACTTCGTAGGCCGTACGCATTTCAGAAAATGTGACCCCTCCAACAATGAAGACGAGGACACGAGGAACGTTTTTAATATTTTGTTGGCCTTTCTCTCGGTGCCACTGTCCGTACCGGGCACTGGGAATTACAAAAAAAAACAAGTCATTATAATTTGATCCATTCAAATCTAAACAAAGTGACTCTCTATTAAATTTTTTTTAGATCATTGTAGTACCTTGTTGCAGGTCCTCTATAAGTTGAGGAAGCAGCTCTTCCAGCCCAATATGGGAAATGCTTCTGGTCAAGCTTCTCTTCTATGGCATCTTCAACAATGTCCTTCACGATTGGAGTCCATCGAGACATTTGGTAGGTCTGCTCAGTGATTCTTTCCTTTCGGGGCACCTGATACACTTTCTTTTTATTGCTCTATACATCAAAACCAATATTAAGTTAATTAAAAATTGCATCGCAGCAGTATATGGAGATTAAATTCCCGTCTTTCAATTATTTAAATTACCCCATCAACGACGACGTTTAAGCCAAGGTGAGTCATGTTGGTAATTATGCACCTTAACTCTGCATCAATGTTGGCATGTTGAATTAATTTGTTAAGATTTTCCTCTGAGATCCCATTTTTTGAAAGAACGTAAAGCAAGATGATTCGAAGTTTTTCATAGCTGGATATTCCAGCTGAATTGTTGTCCAGTAGAATCGGCACAATATTTCTCATATGATCTTTGATTTTCTCCCCTTCAGCATTTGTGCCCATGGCCAAATCCTAAATATTCAAAGTCAATCCTGTTAATCATATAATTTTATTTTTACATAAAAAAATTAAAAACTGTACAAATTAAAAAAAATACTTACCTGTTCGACTCTGCACAGCATGTCCACTCGATTTTGATATGCTTTCATGCAATCCTCAGCCAAATGAAGATGGGTAGAATACTTGCTGAGCTCCTTCTGGTATTGAGGCATTTTCTTGATCATTTGACCAAGATCCTTCATGGATGACTTGTCACTCGGCATCCGTTTTGAATCGATAAACTTTTTGAGATTCTTCGTAACGTTCCTGAAATTAGATTGTAACAGAAGAGTTAATCCTTCCGGTCAAATCGAAAACGGACAATACACAAGTTCTCGTAATTTAATAAATGGCGATTTTGAACTTACTGGGATACAACAGCAATGTGCTGATGTCGCATCTCAACCCAAAGTTCATCATTTTCATCCAACAAAACTTCCTTCTCAGGGGATCCACTTTGCGCTTCATATTTGTAAACGTCATTCTCGATGTTTAGAAGATCATAGGCCATGGCTTGGAAGGTTAATTCATGAAGGAGTGGTGAAACACAGTCAAAACCACGATCCAGAATGATTAGCTGAGATCGAGCTTTCTCCGGACCTTCACCCATTGTAGGCTCGTCGGCTTTGTATGCATCTAATTTCTGCTGAACCAACTGAGCCAATTCTACATTTCTGTCAAAGTCCACCCTAAACACAAACAAAGAAGAACGTTGGCATCATTAAATTGTCCTAAATCACGTCGTTCCTGAAAACCGTCACAGTTGACTGAAGTCTCTTTACCTATATCTCACAGCTGGATACTCTCCCAATGTGGCGCACAAGGTGGCAATCTGCTCAGCCATCCTTTCCATATTAGCACTTCGTGCAGATGACAACTGCGGGTTGTAGTAAAGCTGGAATGACTCGGGACAATCCAATGAGAATACCTGTGGAATTATAAATAATGTAATTTAGAGTTAGCAAGTCAATTATTTTACACCCAAAATTTATTTTGGGTCCTACATCCTATCATTTTCTATGCTTACTTGGCTTTCATAAGGTAAGAATGCAATATTGATCTCCTTTAGCGTTTTAATCCGCTTTCCACAAGGTGATTTACAAAGTTCGTTGAAAAGTTCTTCTGGACAAACTGTAAATTAAATACATGCAATTATCATTAGTTTATCCAATGTCTAGTAAGAGAATCAAAAAAAATCCTTGATTTCGTATCAGTAACATTTAGCGAACCTTCCGTGAAGTACACATGAACAGCCCGGTACATCGCCCGGTTCACATTGTCAAAATCGGCCATCAGTGAATTAACCGACTTTTGATTTGGAGTAATCAAATAGATAGCATCCAGGGTGGGTAAGGGCTCTCGTCTCTTATGAAGATCCTCCACAATTACGATCCCATCAGCAGCGATCTCATGCATTTTGCAGCACGCCGAGACCATCCTCATCGCCAAGCTGTCGACAATTAGCACCCTCCATTCCACAGCGCCTGGTTTTGCCGCTTTCTTTGCACTGAGACCGGAAGCCCGGATCACCTCATTCATAATCTCTAAAATAACATTTATTTAACGATTAAATCAATAAAATAAAATAAAATGATTCATAATGCCCCGTTATCTACCTACGCAAATAATACATCCATTTTATGGCAAAGAGGCCCCTAAAGCTCATAATAACTTATTCGTTTATTACACGTTCAAGTTCTTCACAATTACGTAATTTCCATCATCATTAAAGTTAAACTGCAGGCATTGAATTAATCAAGCAAAGTCTGCTCCTAAAAGCAGCATCATGAGACATAAATTTAAGTCATTTAACATGGTGAAAGGTGAAAGCGCTCATCTACTGAAAACTTTTCTAGTTTTTCGAGCTTTCTCCGAGCCACCTCCTTAAGCCACAGCCCTAAATGAGCAAGATATGTTCCAACTACGTCTCCTATTTATCCATCCATAACAAATAACCTACTTTCTCCCCCACACAAAACCAAATCACAACTACCTACGCTGCCTCATACATCGTAGTAGACAGTATAGTACTTTCTCCCCTTTTACTTTATACCTATAATCCAGCTAATCTACTACGCACAGCCTTTTCATCCTATTTTCCCCGTTATACCCTTCACAACACTTATGCAAGAAAAATATCGAAATAGAATGAGGAAAAATTGATCAGTTTTTACTTACTTAATCCCACAGTCGCCTTGAGTGCCATGTTGGACGATGTTTAGTTAATTGCACTGATGAGGATCCAGTCAGTAATAAGTTACTGAAAATTTTAACGGAATCCCTAAACTACATATAATTTTCCTCAAGAATTGAATAATTTGCAACGCGAGTACAGTAGTGGTAGCAGGACCACTTACTTATTAACTACTGCCAAACTCCAGGACCGAGAGTCACCGTCACCGCCACTTAGTTCCTCCTTATGGAGGGGAGGACTATATAGGACTACCAATGGTCTAGGAATGCTTTCCCTTTTAAAGTATATCAGCTTTCTCCGAGTTATCCCAAGTCGCACTTTATCCACAGCAGCGTCGTCAGCGTTCCACTCCTGCAGTGGAAATAGAGCTGGACTGCTCTGGAGGTATTCGGCCCTTTCCGTGAAAGTTTAGTCGGGACTGGGCTTTACACAGTTTTCGATCGAAGTAGGATATAAATACCTTCTGGATAGCTTTCTCCTTGTTCTATGTATAGGTTGTAGGTACTTCGTCATGCGGAGGTTGGAGGAAACGTTATGTATGGTGGTGGGAGCACGTCAAACTATTTTTTTAAAACAGCACCAGAATTCAGAAAGGGAAGGAGGAAACTTTCATGCAATGGCTTATTTTGAAGTTTCCATTTGCCATCGGAGGAGAAAAGGAGTGGGGGAGAAGAGGCGGGGCTTTATGATCCAACTTGTAACGGTTTATGGACTAGTCTGGAAAGCTATTATGCTTTCACATTGATTCCAAAATGTCTCACTGGAAGTGTTGGAAATGGGCTTTATTTTTAGAATAAGGTGTGGGGGAGTAGATATACAAGTATAATTATAGGGATTCTGAAAAAACAACTTGTTCCTTGATTTTGGCAGGATGGATAGAGAAAGTTTATTGGAAGTTGGAAATGGAGAGGATGACAGCAGGTTGGAGGATGGAGGGAGGGAGGCAAAGTAGAAATCAAGATTTCTATCGTTATTATTTTATTATCGTTATAGTACGAGTATATTTATAACCTTATTACGTTTTAAAATAATTCAGACCATCTACGAAATACTTAGTTGATGGAGTTACTGAAAACTGCAGTGGAATGACTAGAGACTTGACTGGAGATGAAGTAAACACATGGGCCAATTCAAACTAATTCAATTTCCAAAACTCTCCTTCCTTTTCCCTTGCTATTCCATCATCCATAGGCTTACGAGCACTAGATAACACTGATATGGCTGCTGATAGGATAAGATTCAATCCAGTTGAATCAAATATATTAAAATCACAATTTGCAATTTATCCCAAATTCCAGTTCACCCCACTTTAAAAAGGCACTCTTTCCAACTCAATTGCATATACATTATAGGGAGTATATTGTTAATAGTTAATTTAGGACAGCAATCCAATCCAAAACTTTTTTATGTCAGTAGAATGTTGACAAGTCAGAAGTTCCAGCGACTCCAGCACAGCCCTCCAGCAGCAAACTCAGTCAGTTCAGATGGGGAACAGATGTGGACAGAGAAGTAAACAACACTTCCCACTTGTCCATACAAAAAGCGAAAACTTGATCTGGTTACTCACACGCTGTCATGTTATGAATGAACAATGACAACGAGAATATGCGTGGTTTGAGATTTGAGATGAGACCCTCCCATGGCCATGTTTTGTCGTAAACAGAATTCGGTTGGAGCATGATTAACTAATCAAGAATTTTGATTGATGGTGATATTATTGATAATGATGGTGACTCATTTTCTGAAATTTTTTAATGCCGATGATGGGTGAATCCCATCGACCTTCAAACACTCAAATGCTGTGATTGATAATTTGATAGCGAATCAAGTAGAGATATGAGGATGATGAAATTGCACACAGTGATTGTTTGTGTGATTGCACAGTAATGAAAGGATATTCTTTTTGAAGTAGCAATAAATCTTATAACTTTAAATTGTCGAAAGTCAATTTAGATAAGCATTGATATCCAATACATAACGTTTGGATGCATATTCTATTATCATGCAGCTTTTCAAATAAAATCACCAGTTAATAATAATTAGACGCATTCATCAAAATGCTAACCATGCCGTGTGTGTATAATTTAAGACTGTAAGAAGCTGTTTGCTACTTGAAATGTTTGTTTTTATGAAATTCAGCACATGACAAATGCATATGGAAAGAAAGTATTTGGTCAACATTGCGATATTTAGGCTCAAAATGTTGTCAATTTAAATTATAATCCATTAAATATGAATGACATATTTAATTACTTTTGCGGTAAAAGAAAACATCGATGAATTTTGCATGCTTAGTTCTAACTGATAGATGACTAACTAACTAAGGTTTGGATGCTTTTAGTCCTGTTTGAGCTTCTCATTTCTTCTTCCTTCGTTTCTCAGCGATTGAGACAAACTTGGTTTTTGGAGGATTAAAGCTCATTTCGTCATCCGAAGCGTAAATACCATGACCTGTGACTGACGTTATATTGGAATTTTTTACTTGAGCTTTTGGGAATTGCGAATTTTGAGATTTAAAATTGTCCCATTTAAATAATTGGAATTAAAACTCTTGTTTTATCAGTTTCCCACTAATAGGTTGAGTTTAATTTGTCACTGGTTTGAGGTTTGTGAAAAATTGGGCCGGTTTTAGACGAAGGCTTGGGTTTGATACCAGGCAGACTAGGCTTTGTCATTTAATTTCATTTTGATTTGGGCTTAACTAAAGAAAGGTTTTTCTAAATTTTTAACGGGTAGAATCTTTCCCGAATAGTTTTGACTTAGTTGTGTGAATTCATTTGAAGAAGATGGAACATGAAGACACAACCTGGAGAGGAGGAAGGTGTTGCAGGGTGCCCCACGGAATCGTCACCACCTTTGCCAGTAAACACAGGTGGTGGTAAGGAAAACCCACTACTAATTTAATTATTGAATACCTCAGGTTTTCTAAATTCAAAATAAAATTAAGATTTAAATTCCTAAATAGTCATTTCATTTGAAATCTATCGATTAGTACACTATAATGCGTGGGGAATCACACAAAGGACGTCGATGACGACACAGATGAATGGATATATCTCCCATCTCCCCAAAAGACTAGACATAATCTCAGTCTCCATATTCCCCAGTTTCTGGTGATGCATCCAGAGATGTCAGCAGGTAAAGACCCAGTCTTGCCTTTGCTTCATCTGAATATTCTAAATGAAAACATAATCATATTAATCATATCCCATCTTTACATTTTCTGGAAAGGCTGCGCTGCTGAGTACATCCTCTCAGTACGGTTGAAAGCATTATCGGTATAGTGCAATGCGTGCTCTTTCTAAGAGATAGAAGGTAGAGCTATCCTAGACATGATGAAGTTGTCGTCACTCCGTCTCTCAGTTTGTGTGCATTGTGTTTGTTTGATGGTCGCTGTCGATGCACTTCGTTTTTACCTTCATTCTTGGGCTGTCAGAGTTGGAGTTAGACGTTTTTTTCTCTCTTGCGTTTTGCAAACGATCAAAAGACTTTAAAGGTTATAGTTTTTAATTTAAACGATAGTTAAAGTTGTGTAGGCTAGTCACTAGTTGTTGGAGAGGTAACTTTTTCTGTGAGTTAAGCTTTTAAATTAATTATTTCTTGGAGTTGTTGCTGGTTGTTTGAGATGACATTGTGTTTGCGAGTTGAACTTTATAGATAGGGTGAAATTGATGCATTATGAGGATTGAAAGCTAATTATGTCATAATGTTGTTAATGATTGGTTTTTAGGTGGAACGTATAAACGAGAAGATCGGTATAGAAGGATGGAGTCGAATGCTAATAATGGTGGAGCCAGAAACCAAAATCAGGAAGGTTCCCATCCCTACCTGGTACTTATTAAGGATGAACCAAAAGATGAAGATGCCAATAGTTCCACTGATAATACATCCCAGCAAGGTCCAGCGGCTTCCTCTTCTGGTAATGCGAATGCAAGGCGTCCTGGGCATATTACCTTTGGTAAGTAAATTGATTAATTTTTAACTGTCAATGAATATTCTCGGCGATTCCTTATTCATTCTTGGATAAAAAGTTTATGATCTCTAAATGTAAACTATTACTTAATTAAATTAATATTTGTAGCACCTGGAGAAACGGACCAGATATTCAGAGATTTGGCTGACACGTTCACCATTGAAGACCTAATGGAGGTTGGCATAGATCGCTCCCTAGTGATCAACTCAGAGTTAAATGTTCCTAAACCACCCCAAAGCGGTAGTTCAAGTTCTAATGAGGGAAATATTCAGCAACTGAATGAAAGGCAGATCAGAATGGAGCAGCTTTTCTCCAGCAGGATTTCAAGCGTTGCTACTGCCCCAAGACGATCCACCGTTACCCCGTCTTTTATTCAACGTAATATGTCGCTCTACACCCAACTGACTACCCCGGCTCCAAAGACTCAATCAGATTTGGACCAAGCACGGCTAGCTCAGCACAAATGGATGGAGTACCCTAGTCCAAATCCATCTGTTGCTCCGAGTAGCAGTTCAAATGTTGGAACGGCGGAGGGAAGGACCTTAGGAAACACGTTTCTTTCAAATGGCCCTGTTGCTCATCAGGCAATTGAACAATCCATTTTGCATCCGTATACTGCTCCAGGAAGGGGAAATAACTTCAGCATCGGAAACCCCCAAAATGGAATTTTCAGCCCAAGCATTAACGTCGTTCGTGGGACTAATAATGGAGCTCAGAACGGAACCAGCCGTCCTACCTACTTCAACGATGGGAACTCTACTCCAGGTTTCGTTAAGCTTCAAGTGAACCCTAGTAATGGGAATTCTCAATCCAACTCGACTACCGATCAACTTTGTAAGATAATAGAGAAGCAACGTTACCTTATTCAGGAATTACGTACCCGTTTGACGATTTCTTCTTGGGATTGCTACGAACAAAAAATGGTACGAAAGTAATGAACTATGAACTAGACAGAAAATAATGTATTGTTGTGATCGAGCGAGCTAGCGTTTTGAATCCATTCATA